>UZAN01046624.1:5989-21702 GCA_900618425.1 Echinostoma caproni
CATATCATATAGTGAAAAAAAATTATTACATAACGATAGCCATTGGCTCATTTCATGGTCAATATTCGGAGGTAGGCAGTGATGGGTGTGTATGTTTGTGTGTGTGTGTGTGTGCGTGTGTGTGGATGGGTGGGTCGGAGGGAGTTTAATGTGACCTTTAACCACTTGGGTCAAGTGACACGTCATAAGCATGACTAGGAATATCCGAAAACAATTGTTCGCTCACCGACTCGTTTTCTCAATATATATATATATATACATTTATTTGGCAAAGTAATTGGTGAGCTATACGGTTCACTGGAAATAGTGCAAGCAATGATAACGTGTATGTTTTACGCGTTTTGAAACACAGAACTTCTAATTTCCTAAGTGTGAAACGGCAATGTACACAATGTAATAAATGACACATTCAACTCAGAAACATAAAATAAAATGGTATCTCGGTATACCTCATTCATTTTTGCAGATACTTTCGTCGAAAGTAGCGCCAGGAAAACGACTTTGAGGAATGCAGTGAAATACAGTGAGGAATTCAGATTTAAAAGGTTTATCGACACAATGCAGTATGTTTAGCTCCAGAGAACGGGATGCAGATTGAGGTTCTGGATAGGTCAAATGAAGTGGGGTGGTGTATGGGCATCCAATAAGCACATCATTTTCATCTTTACAACCAGAAAAATCACAAAATCGATTATCCTTTTTCCACGAAGTGAAAATAATGTAGAGCAAATAGCTATAAAACAGATTTTTCGAACTAGCTGCACACTGTTTTAGACCGTATAAGGTCAACTTTATCCGGCGGAATGTTCAAAATATGCGATGGAAAACCGCACTCATGAAGCCGGTGGATATTGGGATAGTAAGGCCACTGAAATTATCCGTAACATCAAAACATTCCACTCGTATGGTCTATATTGCAGGAGACGCAACAGTAAGCACCGCATGAAGGACAAAATGAAGTTTAGAAACCCGCAAATTTTCCTAAATAAACTATTAGACTGACCACGCACGGAGCAGTGAAATGAAGAAAGATTTGCATTGTGTGTCGTAGGATGTGAGGCGATTGAGAAACCGCGGAAATAGGATGACAGTTGGTCTTAAGATCTACCCGATGTGATATGCAACTCGGCAAAAAGTGAATAATGGAACTTCACGTCTTTGGAGATTATTTTTGTTCTTATGATTTATCTATTTATTTCCGAACTCTCTCTACAATTCCATTTTTTTATTTGGTTCTCTGATTGCTGTCCATACCGCTCCCCGAACAAAATTAATCTCTCCCTCGAGACTTACATTTTAGCAGTGAATGAGTTTCGTTAAAATATGGAAGGTCATTTTTATGAAAAGAAAAATATTTCAATTTTTATCACATGCTCTACCCCGATGGAAAAACCAATGCTGTAATTGAAACACTTGAACTTCGTCATAGCAACCATCTCCATCGGTGGCTCAAAATTCATCTCATTTTTGATCAGGTGATATCATTGTCTTGTGAAACTAGTTGTATTTCATTTTACGCAACGATCATCAATAGAATTCCATTCGCTTTTTATTCCATCAAATTATGTCCACTTGACTGCAACTTTGCGCCAGCGTTCACTAGATTCAACTGACTTCTTCACTAAATTAAAACAATCACAACGGTCGTATTGTTTTCAAAACCACGAACAACTCTGTTGTTGTCATTTACAATGCGCATGGACTGTTTGCTTCCCTAAATGACACCAGTGACCGACTCTGCAGTAATTCGCTGCTTCAAACTAATCTCGATTATTTTCCTGTGATTTGCATGAAACTCGTGTTATCCATATTCATGTAAAATGCTTTTCCTCGGTTCGACTGGTCTACCTTTGTTTGTTGGGTAACCCCGTCCAATGGGTGCATGTTCCGCGGGACTGAACACCGGCCCAAATGGATTGCGGTTTTCACACACCGCCCAGCTGCCTTACGGGTCAGACGTTGGTTAACTGAAGGCTCCGGTTGTGAATTCCCTTAGAAAATTCACCTACTTTGGTCCCAGCAAATTAACAGTATCGTATCCTCGAGCAAATCACGGACCTTTTTCTTTTATTAAAGATTATTGTATCTCGATTCATTTGACACATTGTCTGAACCCAGACGTGCCGGAAAATAAAGTTTAAAAAATTGCGAGCTACAGTTGATTCACGAATAGATAACCAGTCGAATTGAACGTTTTCCTAATTATTTCCATCTAAGAAATAGAATATTCAATGTGACATACTCACCACGTCAGTTGTAGGAGTACGTTCATAGGTGCACCCCGGAAAATGTTATAACGGTATTAATCTTCTGTAGCATACCACATGGTGATTACTCGAATGGAGACAATAGTTAATATGCACAAAGTAACTTTTCTGTTCGTGTTACTCGACCACAAAGAATCACCGCGGTTCCTACTGATCAGACACAATGCAATAACGGCTTTAGTCAGTGCTTCATCAGTACCTACCATGTTTATCATTTAGTGAAATTACCACAACCTTTCAGTAATTTCGTATTCCAACACTCCGTGGTACAAGAAAAATGATTTAAATGATTCAAAAATTAGTTCTCACTGAGCTTTTCACTGTACTACTTGTGTTTTCTTATCGAAATTACCACGTTCCGTTCTGATTTCAGTGAAATAAATCATTTTTGTGTGTTGTATACTGCAAAAAATGCCTTTTCGGCAAGATTGTCTTCAACCGCTTGGCTTGAATAGAGAGGAAATCATTTCACACTTGGGGCGATATCATTCTCCACCTGAAGTAAAAACGGCCCATTATCATCAAAAATCGCTGCATGATTCCTTCTTTGTCATCAAAGTAGAAATGTAGGTTATTTGCAATTCAGTTGGAACTCCGTTTTTCAAGAGAATTCTTTTTTTGTATTTTCTCCTGAGGACATAAATTTTCGTATGAACGAATGGCATGAAAGGGTCCCGTATACCTTTGATTGAGTTCGTTCACTGCAACTCTGACGGTTTCGGTTGTTCTGCGCGCACAGAACTCAGCGTGAACTTGTGGATAAACACTGATGACCTGAGGCAATCCGCCTAGAAGGGAACTTGCTTATCCCTTCTATGTTCACCTCACAAACAACCCCCTTCACCTCAAAATGACCAGGTCGTTAATTTACACAAAACTGGGTATTTCATTGAACGTAACGTGGTATTTTCATTGTTCTGTGTATGATAAAGTTCTTCACGAAAAAAAATAGATCAACAGTCTGAATTTTCAGATGGTTTTAAGTGAGATAAATCACGTTGTTTGATTCCTACAGGTTAACCACACCGACCGTATAAAACTGTCATGCTGGTTTGTTAAATTATTTCGAAATAGAAGACAATATGGCGTTTTTCCTCCATGTATTACTTATTTTCGAAGTTCAGTTACTCACTGTTGATTGACGGAAACATTTTGGAACTTCCTAGGCGCGTTCTTCTATTCACACAATAGAACAATATGAGGGAAACTATTCCTGTTTCACTGATAGAATTCCGTTAGTTAATGCACCACAATCGTTGTTTAGCTGTTGCGTGACAATGGTGGTTAAGTTATCTTTCGATCCATCTGGGGATGTAGTACGGATGAGTCCCAATAACATAAACAACCTGACCGATGCCGCGCGTTTGATCAAGTTTCGATTTTTAGTGTTTCATTTGGCGGATTTATTTTCCAATTTTTCATCAGTTGTTGAATGCATACCACAAACAATGTCACAACCACTTTTCACTATGTTAGCCAATTTTGAAAACAGAACACTGCTCGTCCAGGTAAACCAATTCAAATTCTATGAATGGACCGTGTTTTCGTTTGTAAAGAAGTGTTAGTAAACAGGCAAAGACACGTGCTACTTGTGTCATTTTGTATCTCACACAAAAGGGTAGCCAGCACTCATGCATGATAGGAAGTTCATCAGGGGTCCCACTTATTTTACAATTCAAAAAGGATGAAATCTTAATATGTGGTTTGCAGTAAACTTAAACCAGATGATCGAATTGCTTTCTCAACTGAAGAGTGAAGTTTTCAAGAGAGATGAAAGATATATCAGTTGACAGCTACAAGCATTAAACATGGTTTTCGTTTCCATTTTTGTGATCGTATTTAGTCCGGATAAATGTTCTTGAATAGGGAAACACTTATTTATAAACTTGTGGAGCTGACACAAAGATGACTTGCATGATTTATGCCCAGGCAGATTTCGCTGCATCTCAACTGGCACAATACGATAGAAAACGACAGTGTACATCGTTGAACAGCACATCAAGCTAAACACGAATCCGACAGGGCCTAATCATCACAATGTTCACCACTGTCAAGGCAGAGATAGTGTGAGTGACAGTTATTTTCAAACACACAGGTCACGTCTCCGTCTTCTCAATGGAGCCTGCTGCGTAAAACTGAGCAGTTGGGGGTTGGTGTTGCGATATGACCTCAAGTCGGCTTGTCGGGTCCGGACCACAATTCATCAACGGATGTCGGGCAATAACTGATGCTACTGAACTACTGAAAGTTTCACAATTTCAACATAAAACGAAAAAAAATCATTTAAAGATGATGCAGATTATCTGTAGGTTCTGTATCCTTGGGTAAAGATGACGGTTGATAACGGTGTTATGTGCCTTAGTGTGTTAGTGGTGGGTGATGCCTGTGTGTGGGTTAAAGGGACCGAATTGGAGGATGTCCGGTGGTTGTACGATTCCGTCTGTTGACATCTAATCCAACTTGGAGTGTGTTCTTGTAGCATTGCTTTCGTAGTAGTAAAAGATGCAATGATTCAATCTTGTCGTAATGATGTATGACCTGATGTATTGTACAAAGATATAAACTCTTGTTTTCTGTCATATTTTACCAGTTGAGGTGCAGCCAAATCTGCCTTGGCATAAAAGGTGAAACCCAGCTTCGTCGTGTTCTCTCTTTATGTTTTCGAATATTCCATATGTTTATTTATCTTCTCACCGGGTACGTAACACACAGGAGCCTTTCCAATGAGCCTGAAAAAACTATTCCCTTGTTATTTGACCATTAAAGTTTGGGGTGTACACATTTATTCTTGATATAGGAAATAATTCCAAATGTTCACGATTCGAGTCCTGACAGGGACACAAAAAGTACACACTATTGACGAGTCCCAAACAGGACGAAGCAGCTGTCCAGTACTCTTTTTTGGTTATTACAAAGATTTCCACCACATTTAAATGTATTCAAATAATGGACAATTGAAGATCTACCAAGGAGTGAAACCCACATCGAACATCATCAACAGTGCCTGATGCCTGTGAAAAACCGAATGGGCTAATCCCAACTTCGACCACCTAAACAACAAGTGACAAGTCATTTCGGGAAGGGCGGGATTTTACTATTTGTGTGAATTTTCAGTAATTTAGTTTTACTAACGTTTTACTAACAAATGGATTTTTATATTTCATTGGTTCAAATACAATTCGCAGTTTGATTGAACTCCCCTCGAAACCGTTTGATTTAAATAAGTTAAATCGACGTGAACGCTATTCGTGATTTAAATGTACGGATGCGACAGTCGGTAGTTCATTCAGAAATTCTCGAGTATAGTCTTAACTAAACAACTGTAAGACAAATTTGGCAGCTTTTTTCCGTGTTGGTTGTTTTCATGCGAGAATCGTGTAACATAAAACTGAAAGGAAGGATAAAAACCGGTGGTGATTTTGCGCTTTACGGAAGTAAACGAATCCCACGATCGCAACGAAACATACACTACACGAGTCTGAGAGTAAATTATTCAAATAAAATTGATTAGAAAACTATATTCAAGGTTAACCTAATGCATAGTGATGTACATTAAACTTGAATTACAATTTTGGGTCATGGGAAACCGGCAGTGTTAAAAAAAACTGAAACAATGAACTACTACGGTGGTGGCCCGGTGGTAACGTCACCACAGTATCATCTCGGGGATGTGTTCGAATCCCACCACCACCGCTTGACTTCCCCCATTTTTACTGAATGGCAGCCCTTTGATTGGTCGCTTCCCCCTTCCTGAAAATTGTATCTTTGTATATTCAATGAAAGAGAGTAAAATGAAAAAAAAATAAAAAGATTAGCATCTAACTTTCTGATTCAATGCCTGTTTTGTGAACCATACAATAAAACAAAACTAAACATTTGTGTCATATGATAGGTTCTGTTTTTGTATAACATGCAGCCGGTACGTAATCGTCGTGAGCATACATATTAATGAACTGAATTTTCCTAAGTGATCTGGATTTGCGAAACGCGACAATAAGTATCAACCTAGCGTCTCCAAAACCAACACCAATAAAGTTACCAAAGAATGACACAATTCAGTGAACTCAACTCATAACGCTTCCAAGGACTTCTCTCGCTTATTTGAAGATTCAGATGTAACGTTGAACTTTGTAGTTAGAGTATTGCATAAGTTTCGGTCAACTGATTGCTTTCATACATGTGAGCGATTTACAAGCGGATTTTATGGGCAACCATGAAGTAAGAACCTTACCCCCCTCACACACATCCATCTCTCTCGGGTTCTTCAAATGATCTTACTAACAGTAGTACCTCGGGTAGAAATTCTGCCGATGCTCCCTGGAGTCCTACCTCGGCTACCGTCTACGTTTCACCGAATCCTTCACCAGCTGAATCCTTTCTTCGTCTCCAATGTCCGCACAAACTAGCCACTTTTAATGTGCTTACTCTCATACGTATCGGACAACAGACATGTCCAACTCTTACCCTCGAAACTTCAGTCAACGAGGCTCGCATTCAAGACTCCATCTACACCATCCGATTGCCGTTCCCATCGAACCATCCGCGAAGTTTCACTTGCGCCTTTCTAGGGATAGTGTGCCTGCGGCCTCCGGTTTTACTGGCGTTGGGGTGACTCATTGAGAGAACTTAAGCCGCGCTTCTGGATTGGATTTCCTTCGACAGTAGGTGACCCGCAGTGAGACTCTGAGGCTCACTCAAGGTGATCAGCCGTCGCCACGATACACGAACTTGTTTTTCCTATCGGTGTATGCTCCAAAGGACTGCAGCTCAAATGCAGTCAAAGATGAATTTTACCACAATCTACACCACCTTCGCAAAGCGACCCGAACTGATATCGTGCTTTCAGTAGGAGATATGAATGCTACAATAAGCCCTTTGACCTCGGGTGATGCACACTTGAGAGGTTCTTCGGACTAGATTCCTGCAGCTCAGAAACCGGGGAACTACTATTAGTCCTATGTTCTGACCACCACCTATTCCTTGCCAGTATAAAATTTGGGTGATCCAACTACTGGTACACTATTTGACATTCGCCCTCCTCAAGTTAGCGACAGACACAGACAGATCACATCGCTATAAGTCACAAATGGCGGGGTTGAATACAAGACTACCGATGGTACTGGAGCACTCCCCTCGAATCTGAAAATGAAGTAGTATACGTCAAGCTGTCCATTTTTTCGATGGGCTTTCCCAACACAACGACAGTTAGACTGTGATTAGTTAACCAAACTAGCTTCTCTAGGTCTCTTCCAAAATGCACTAGCTGAAACGCTAGAACCAACCACACCGGTAGCATCATTCAGCACTTACCACCGGTCAAGAAGGCTTAGTTGGCTCAGTAAGTTGTGGTCTGACACGTCGTACCATGAAAATCAGAATTTTCGCTGAGTCTCTGTACCTTTCCGACGCACGTCTGACAATTTCAACTGACTCATAACGAGATGTGAGCTTAACGAGGGCCTACGCAGAGGCCGGAGTCGAGGTGCATTAGAGATGGAACCTGCTGCTGACATGGTAAATTCCCTTAAGCTGTTCCTTCTCATCCGATTCACCAATAGGAAAGCCTTGGGTGTGCGCGTAAAGATCTGCAAAGCTGACGGCTCGCCCATACATAATCAGTAACAACGTCTTGCACACTGGATGGAACACTTCAAGGCACAGTTTAGATGACCACCATCGTCTGCTTCTCACAGAGCCACTCAGGTAAACGTCCCACAGTCTGTCCCACTAGACCGACATTTTGTGGTAAAAATCCGTAAGGAGATTTAAGACTTGGGAAATCACAATGCTCCGGGCTGAGATGGCCTTCCCTCGGCTGCATTTAAATATGGTAAAATAAAGCTGGTTAGCGAATTGTTGGCTCTGTTCTCGAAAGCTCAGCACATTGAGCAGGTACCCTCTTTTCGGCGGAATCCATTGTTGTTACCACTATCAAAACGGCTCGTGCAGTGACTGCACCAACCATAAGGGTATAAGCCTTATCTCAATAGTATCAAAGCTCTTCTTTGCCGATTTTACACTTTGCGTGAGGAACAGATCCGCAAAAAGCAGGCTGGGTTTCAAGCCGGTCGTGGATGAATCGATCAAATCTTCAACGTGCAACAGCTGCTAGAGCATCATGATACCTATCGAAGACCGAGGATCATTGTTTTCTTACTCATCCGTGCGGCCTTCGACTCTGTCGACAGAAGCGCACTATGGAACTGTTCCTCGAAAAATGGGGTAACTAAGAAGCACGTATTGAACATCCCAGATTTGCACCATCATACCTCAGTTTGTGTTTGTTCCTAAGGTCAGTTTTGCGACCGTTTGCGGTCCACAGTGGAGTGCGACAAGGTCACTCTATATCTTCATTGCTTTTCAACTTTGTCATAAATAATGTTCTACAGAATGCTTCGTCCAGTCTGGCAAACGGTGGAGTAGAACTCCTCCCAGGGAACAGAGTTCTTGACCTAGAATGTGCCGATGACATCAGGTAGTTTGGTCAAAATACACAGGCAGTCCAACGTGTCTTAAACCACTTGGCGATAGAGATATCTAGGTATGGTAAGTGCTTTGCACCAGCAAAGTGCAGTGCTTGTTTATGACTGGTAGCAAGCAGTCTGTGCCTGCACTCACCCTCTGTGCTGATCAGCAGGAAGTAGTTCAGAGTTTAAAGTACTTCGGGAGCTTCATCGCAGATATTGGTGGTTTGGAGAAGTATATCACATCGCAAATAGCGAGAGCTAGAGCAGCTTTTGCAAACATGACACACCTGTGACGCCGGCATGACATCCTTTTTTCCTTAAGAATGGGTGTACATCGCCGCGGTTCACGGCGTTCTGCTTTACTGTTGCGAAACGTGGCTTATCCGAGTGGAAGGTGCTAACTGGCATTCTGTGTCGGACCACCGATGTCTCCGAAGTATTGAACATGCCTGGTGGGAAAATTGAGTAAGCAATGATGAGATTTGTCGTCGTGTGTTGAATGTGGATAGTTCTTCTCTCAAAGGAGTAATCGCCCTACACCGCTTCTGATAGCCTGGTCAAATTTTGCGTATGCTTGTTCATTCTCTACCTTTCCTTTATCATTCCGCACAAGCTGGGCAAGGCTGTAAGGAGGGCCGCGGCAGTCACACCACGAAGGTATAGAGCTATTAGGAAACTGGCTTCATCTTTAGCTTGCGTTGGTGTAACCCACCTTCCAGGTTGGGGCCAAAGCGGTGAGGATTTTTGTTGGTTAGAGACACCAAGAGATATGGCTTAGAACAGAAGTCGGTGATGCAAACGCTGTGCTATTCTACCTGTTGAAATTACGTGCCCCATAAAGTAAACGATAGACTAACACACAGAATATCCAAACGTGTACGGTGAAACACAAAAAATCTTTGTTATTCCCATTATATACTGTTGTCCATTACAACTGATTAACCTTCATTTGGCTCTGCTGTGTATCCCAATCCACCCATCCCTTTTTATTGGTATTATTGTTTGGGCATTAGAACCATGCTTATGAATAAAGCGTTTACGGATTCAGATAGAAAATTTAATGAAATATTGCAATTTTGGCTGATTTATAGATTGGACTGTTATTTTCTAATTATGAAAAGTTCAGCAGCTTCGGTGGGTTTGGAACCCGAGCATATACGCTACCCAGAATTGATGGTCTGAATGCGAGGAAATCAGAGTCTTTAGCGTGGCCTCTTATGTTGGCTGATAAAGCGTGCATTGTAAGAAAACGTGGGCGGCTTTCATGTGTTGGTTCCAGTCCTCATTAGGCTGCAGAAATTTTCCCCAATTAGCACAAAGAAGCACCCAAATGGTACAATCGTGAGGTGAACAAGAAAACAAAATCTAATAAAAAACTGCACTTTGTAATGGAGTGCAAGTTCTTGTGAATAACCCATTCCAATGAAAGAATTTACGGTTATAAAACCACGATTATAAAACCGCACAGGAGGTGACCGTGAGATTAAACTCGTCTTAAAGTAGTTAGTCTCCATAAATGGCATTATCTGATATTTTAGTTAAACATCTTTAGTAAGTATTATTTCACAATAATGCTTTATTTCCAGCGACATATATGGGTTTTGAAGCAAAACCTAAACGGCAGTAGTAATCAAACCACAACCAATTATGTCAACAAAGTCAGAAATGACAATAATTGAATCCCATCATATGACCCATAGATTTGTACAGTCCATCGTCGTTTACAGAATGAACTATGATACGTAAAATGAGTTTTTCGGTGATAAACTATAAGCGGGCAAGTACATTTTTATTGCTGCCTTCGTTTTGTTTGATTCCATACACGTCATATCAAACACTGTTACGGGAGTTCTCCCTCAACTTAAGAAATGGTTATTGTTTGGACTCGGTCATTGATACCTCCTTTATAGATCCTACGCATAGTTCGCTCATGCGTGGCCGAGGAAAACTTACCGACGAAAATGGCTAGTTTTGTTTACCCAAGGGAAGTGGATGTTTGGATTATTGAGATTGTGCGCACGTCTTTGGAGGAGGTATGCAATAAATGTGTGCAAAGATTAATTAATCTCGGCTCTGTTGGAAAAGAGCTGTTTGTGTTGCTTTCCCTCTACTCCCATAGGTAATTTTCAGGCATGATAGAACATCGCAATCTATGGAATATGTTTAGTTCCACTGTGTAAGTCAATCGAGTATGATTGTTTGGCGCTGAGTATGAATGAGAGATACAAATGGAAAATAAATTTTTCACGAGGTTTTGTGAGCCCTTTGTACACGATCAAGCATCGATTGCACCGCGTCCCAAAGAGAGTTCGTGAAATTGCTTAGTCCAAAGGTGTATGTTAAATTATATTTACCTAGCGGTCGAATCGTAATTCTGTCAACGTTTTCATTGGTCATTCTAATTCATTTTAAACCCCAGGATAAACCAATGATACGTACCAATGCTTTCGAGAACATTTAGTGTCTGGTGGGTTTTTTTCTATCTGCAAGTTCCAAACGGTTGAACAGGATACCATATACCTTGTATGTGCAGTCCAACGCAACCAAGTAAAACAGGTATGCTTCCTGGATTTTCAAACAAAACACACGATATACTCCGGTTTACCAAAACCCTCTGGAATTATTCATCAAAGGCATCATTTATTGATAACAGTATTTTACTCATTCAACTATTTAGGTCAACCTTTTGCCCCTGACTACAACGGGAGACCACCCTGAACGGGAATCGCCTTCAGCGCAAAACATTGTCACCAACAAATACCAACACGTTCTCATTGTTAAAATGTCTTCTACATGGAAATCCCTTCCAAACTATTGTTCATTTTCCAAACAGTGGATGATGCCGGTCCCTAATCAGTGTTGAAAAATCAAAACTTCCAACAATGGAATCCATGATGTTGGTATTCATGGATGCGTATGTGTAATTTCCTTCCGGTGGAAATCCTTCTTCAAATTTTCGTGATTCATAAATTGTTTTCATGCAATTATTATGCTTACAACCGGTCGATTGGGACTAGCAACTTCATGAACAGATCTCAGAATACGATCTTCAGTCGTTTATTTTCAAAAATTTACCACCGCCTCAACTATATGCGAGTATCCGTTTATATCCTTTCTATGCTTCTAATTGTAGCCATCTCAGATTCAAGCAGTTTCCATGTTAGATTGTCGAGGGTCAACCAGATTGTTTGGGAAGATCTTCCGTAACATTTGCGTTTGATTTACTCAGATTAAGACTATGGTGTTCAATAATGTGACTTTGTCACATTCTGTCATCCTTTATTGGTGAGTTGTGTTTCGATGTGCATTTTCATCCGTAAAATGTACTTTCCAACAGCTAGTTCGATTGATGCATTCGAACATAACTCTACGACTCAGCAATATTGAGCCTGCTCAGCGATCGTACATACCTATCTATCGGTTTTGGATTCAAACAACAAATTTATACCATGTGCGGCGTTTCTTCGTTTTCGTACACTCAGTGAAATATATAAAACATACAGAAGATCATTCCGGATGCTACTTCGAAAGCCAAATGATGCCTTCCCGATGTGATCTCTCAGTCTCAGCATATATATGTTTCTGCACAAAAACGAAAATGTGAATTAATAAACGAACCAATTGCCTCGGCTCAAGTTTGACAAGTTGGATCCATGTATCTGCTAAAACTGCACCGAATCTTTCCATCAACCAGCAAAACAAGAAACAGTTATTTTCATCGATCGGCTCTTTGTCCATCGAAAACAGCCGGAAACACCGAATGCCAACCCTGTGAGATCAGAAAATCAAACTCCAGCGCATACCTCTGTTTGCATTTTCGTTTATTCCGTTGAAGCGCAAATCCATCATCCAACCAATCGAATACTTTTTAATCAAACTGTATTTTCGCAAAACATGGGCTTATGCTAGGTTTTGGTGGTGCTGAAAAAGATTCAATTGTTACTACCTCAAGCAGCGATAGCATCCATATCCGAATTTAGTGAAGCGTACACAGCGGGTGGATTGTGAGCGATGGTGATAGACAAAGTACGCGAGGTGTTGGAAGAAAGGAATTAATACTGCTGGGCACCATCGGCAAAATCATGGACAGGATTATGAGGTACGGTGATAAAATTGCGCATGAATAGAACTTCGAATTTAAGCAATGGCACCAAACAGGATGACGAAATTAACTGGAATTGTTCTGCAAATGATGTCATCAACCCGAGCGGAGATTGAGCGCCGCAAAGAAATCCGTGCATCCAAGGAATGAAACACGTTAGGAGTACAATCTTGGGCAGTATACTCAGAAGGCTGTCATGCAAAGCTAAGCTGAACTCCTTCAATATTACGAGGGATACAGTATGTGACAAACCATAGTGCTCGGTGTCAAAGCCTTATTCACGGAAGTACGTGGCGTTCCAAATGACAGTAAAGTTCAAGAGGGGCTAGAAGAGCAAGACTGGGTGTTATTTTTTTTCGATCACAGATAGCACCCTGCTTAGGTATAGGAAAAACGGGAGCACGCCACAAGAAATGGATTGTGAGAAAGGAAAACACAGCATAGGTGTGATTTCTGGCACACAGCAAAAAGAGAGTAAAGCCTTATATAAATGGCATTTTGTACAATATGCACCATGTTGAGATGCGACGAAATGGTACTGGACACAAATCTGCAGTATTGGAATATCTTTTTTTCTTGTGAAACAATTAGAACTGTCGAGTGAAGAAAAAACAATTCAGAGTTAGTGATTTGAAGCTGAAAACCAATATGCAGGTCAGGTCAGGTCAGATCACAGGACTAGCGGCTGATGCCGAACGAGTGTCCAGTTTCTTGTGTAATCGAGCTCCAGTGTTCTCGATGTGCTTCGACAGACTTTGAAAATCTCGCCTCACTCAGCGGGAAGATTTCAGTACGATCCAGTAGGGGTCACTTGGAGGTTTATCTGTAAAGAATTGGTATGAGCATGTAACACGAAAAAAGACAGACTCGAGTCACCTTAACCTACTCCTGATTACCCACGCCCGTAATTGCGTGTCACATTTGTCATACCTCCCGACGTGCTTGTACCTACAGCCACGAATACGTCCAATCATATATAAACATACACACAACCATACCCATTCATGCATACATGCATGCAGTCTTGTGCATATATTAATGTATACTGGTAAACATCCCCACTGGTCCAAGAACGAAAACGACAGTAGGACGCTGAGTACCTGGCGAACGCTCTAACAATACTCAAGGTATGTCATAAACATGGTACGCGTAATCCAACCAAATCTCAAATGGTTACTGCCTAGGGTTCAAGGCTATCATGCGATGCGGTAGAGGTCTGGGTTTTCAGGCTGGATCAGTTGGAGGTTGGTGGAGGAGTGAGTATTCATGGGACCCTGATCGGAACAACAGTCAAGGAATCTTTCATACTTGATTATCATTCCTCATAAAGTAGGAGAAGAGATGCAGGGACAAGAGTCAACCTCGGAACCGGGTACCCCTCGGTCAAGAGAGATTTGGCTCACTCGGCAACACTCTTTATCTACGAGGGTAAAACATTACACCTTTGGCATTCCTTTCAGGGTTCAGATGGTATTTTAACCAGCGGATGTAGTGTAAAACCACGTATCCATTTTTGGGGGGAGCATAGCGGATGCCTTGCTGTTCACCCATATGGACCATTTGTTTCTGGTTCTTCCCCCGTTTGCAGGGCTGGTTTGTGACCGAGCGCCACCATTTGCTCCTGCAGCCCGTATGATTTAGGGTGCGTCTTACTCTACCAACCCTAGGAGTCGTCGCCGCCTATCTCTCTCGGTTGGGGGTGCAATGGTTTCCTTCGGATCGTCCTGTATAAATTAGTCAATAAAGATGTAGGGTTTCTTGATGAATAGAGAAGGAAGAGAAGAAAAGTCGATAGTTGCAGAGAACAAGTGGGAGTGGTGAAAGCGTATAAATAAACTCTTTTATCCTCCCTGAAGCCATGCTTCCAGTTATCTAGTCCACCCGCATTCAAGTACTAACCCTGAGCATCTGTCCGCCTGAGCCCACTGCCCGCCTACCGTTATTAATAGTAATTTTGTGGTTGCCGCACAACTGGGCAGTCTACCACCAGCAGTCTATCCACCAGGAACATTCAGTTCTTTTCCAGTACGCACGAGTGTATATACACCAACATGCATGCATGCCTACATCATTCGTCTTGTTAGAGCCGCTTATGCAGCTTCCGGAAACAGTTCCGTCCACATTGAATCTAGACAGCCCTCAATTTCCTCAACTGAGACGGCTGAAACCACTGAGGCCGGTTACTTATTCCAAGGATTTATAACCCCATGAGCGAAATAAGTCATCTGGATACTCCTTAGTGCTCTCGGTTTTTCAAGCTTGAGTCCATTTCCTCGCAGAGCGAGATTATTATTCCTGGATAGTAATTGCTTTCCCTTACTGGATCATCCCTTTAGTTGCTTGAAGGCCTCTATGAGGTCTCCCCTTAGTCTTCTTCTGATCAAAGAGAACAGGTTGAGTTCTCTTAGCCTGTCGTGGTAGTCTAACCCTTCCATCCCTCTGATTCGTCTAGTGAATCGCCTTCGTATATTCTCCAGTAGCACCGCGTGCTTCACGAGAGATGACCACCAGGCTTGCACAGTACTCTAAGTGCGGCCTCACAAACGCTTTGTAGAGCAGGAGAAGGACTTCTTGGTCTCTTGAGGCTACGGTTCTCAGTAGCTGATGGAGCGCTCTGTTTTTCTTTGTCGCAGCTAGCAGACACTGATTGGCTGGTTTGCAGGTTTCGTGTATGTGCACTCTCAGATCCCTCATCTGCCCTATTTGTGGCATTACCTGAGAGTTATCCAGGTTTAGTGGCCTGTTATTCGAGTGAAGTTGGTCTCCCTGGAGTAGAAGCTTCCTGCACTTATTGGTGTTTAGTGGTAGCTCCCATTCCTTTGCCCAGTTTTGCAAACGATCTGGGTCTTATTGAGTTTGCGCTGAGGTGGGGTCTCC
>UZAN01046625.1:0-19922 GCA_900618425.1 Echinostoma caproni
AAACGGTGACTGGATTGCAACACCGTCGCTATCCTGAACGTCTAGTGAAGCTTGATCTGTATCCTCTGAAAGTCAGGCTAATTATGAGTGACTTACTTCTTTTACACGACGTATACTCCTCGAGCATGGTAGATAAGTTCTTCACTCTAGCCCCCACGGGTGGAACACGGGGTAACAGCAAAAAGCTATACAAACCTCAACCCCGCCCCACACTTTGCACATCTTTCTTCACCTTCAGGGTAATTACTCACTGAAGCGCATTCAAAGCGTCATTCAAGTATCGACTTGATAAGTATCTAGGTCTAGTTACCTTCTTTTGAGTCCTCCTTCGAAAAAAATATTTTTATAAAAAGGAAACAAAAAACAAACCAAAAATACAAAACCAAAAAACAATAAACATTTTTATTTTTTATACTTACTGTAGCCCTCTTCTAGTTAATTATGCCTTTCCCCATTTACTATGGCAAATTGTTACATTTATTATTATTGTTGCCAGTAAAACTAGCATCGCTAGTCCCCGGGCAAGACGATATTTTGCCTCTCCACTTTTCTCTGATTTTCCAGTTGCATTCTCCGAGAACAGACGACAAGAAACCATCAAGGACCATTGGGCGCCAGCCTCGAACCCGAGAGTCACTTCAAGACTTCAAAACAAGACTACACTTGATTCTGTCTTGTAAAGAAAAAGGATCATCATGTTAGAAGGAAAAGAATAACGGTGGTTTAGCTTTTGTAATTTATCTAACTGATCGATAGGCTAAGTCACTACTTGATATCTGAACCTTGATGGTTCTGATATGTATGCAACCATGTCTTAATAGTCCTCAATTAAACAGAACTGGTTGTAGGCTGAACCTGTCCTGATGTTAGTTATACCAGCGCAGGGTGGAGGTGTCTCTGGTCCGCGATTTGATGATCACGTCCAGCTTGAATGGAACTGCTAGGAAACTTAGAGAAAAACAAGAGGCAAGAAGAGAAATCTGCCGTTGCAAAACTCAGTTGAAGAACCGCTACATCAGCCTCCCCTAGGAGGGTGGTGATAAGCAAACTTCAACCAGACAGCCGAGGTACCGACTTTTGGAGGCACTGCCTTGTGGTCGTGTCTGTGGGGAAACGACAAACAAGGTTTTATAACTATGACAACAAGGGCCTCTGTTTTTTGCAGTACGTTGGCGTAGAGTGAAAATACTCGTGGGTCACCTGATGGTGCAAAGGAGGTGGATCCTCCACAGGTGTGTTGAATAGTTTTGTCCAGTTTATGGTGCATGGTGAAAGCTAATGCGTGTATGCATGACTGAATGAAATGTAAACCGGAAATGATTTCTCCTAGTGTTGCCTGGAATAGTTATTTTCCATTTCATGTGTAAATGTTCAGCGATAGCAAGTATTGATGAAATGTAGTACGGGTATGAATGTATGTAGCTGTGAACTTTGTGCCAACGTGCGACAGAGGGAAGGTGTTTGATCTCGAGTCAGTCTTAGGGTGGAAAAATTCCACGACGTCGCCGTAACAGAGTGTCGCACGGGTGGACGAAAACACTGAGATAAGGAGCAATGTCAATTTCGCCCTGAGCCATCTACGCTATTGGTTACAATAAAGTAAGCCCTGAAGAATGCAAGGTGCAAGATTTACAAAGCAGTAAAGGATGGCCAAACGACAAGCACGAATAAGAAATTGTCTTGCAATCCTTGTTTCGTTCATGATGCAAAAAAAACGTTCCTCAGCTGTGTAAGGAAAACGAAAGAAACTGAGTACGGTTAGAGTAAAATCAAAACAAATGGAATAATAAACGCCCGTGACAGGCAAAAGTTGTTTTTTTGCATTTGTAAACAGGTATATACGTAAACAACAAAACTAACACGTATTTTCTTTTTTGTAACATAATATTCGTTGGTAATAAAAGCATTCCACAAGATGAGTTGGAATACGGTCCAAACGGTGGGAGGAATTGTCGAATCTGACGTGGTCGACAATGGTTTGGGGGCTATCGGTGTGGTGGTGTCCGAAGCAGGGGTTGGTTTTTTTGGACGTTGCGTCGACGTAAGCTGGTTTCATGGGGTCGATGGAGATAGTCTCGCGGTGATCGTTCTTATCGATGAATATCTGTTTCTCTCCAAGTCAGATTTCGCGGAAAGGGCCATTATATGGAGCCTGAAGGGGTCTGCGTACTGCGTTGAAACGGACCCAAACGTGTGTGCAAGTCTTCAACTCTGGGTGTATGAAGACTGATGCGGGTGTGTGACGGCTGGGGTTAACTCACGCCTGTGATGGGTAGGTCGTTGGACGTAATTTAGTGACGCTTAAATTGAAGCTTTGTGTAGGGAAATATACACTCCGGGAAGACGGAGTTACGATTTCAGTCGAGACGTCGGTGATCGGAACGGCTTCTGGCCAACGCGTGAAACGATCAACGCAGGTCAGAAGGTAAGTAACACCTTGCGATGGGGGCAACAGTCCCACTATATCTAGGTGTACGTGACCGAACCTGGCATCGGGAGTGGTAACATTATTGAGATCGCGAGTAGTTTGTCTGGTTGCCTTAGATTTCTGGCATACCAAACAGTAATGCGCCCAACTACGCACATCTTTAAGAGTAGGTTGCCAGACAAAATATTGGCTGACTAATGGCAAACTAGTTCGAATATCTGGATGAGAGAGGTTATGCAGGATGTCAAAACCACTCTGCGTATCTGTATGGGTACCCAAGTTACGAGGTGGGGTGCGCGAAACGTCACACCCGATCGTGCCCTTAGAAGTGGTTAGTGGCAAATGCTGAAGATTTATAGAGGACTTCAATGCGTTTTGAAAGTTCGGGTCAGATTCTTCCAATCGTGCCATACGTGTCAGATCAATCATGTTATCAGAAAATACCGCTATGCGCGAGAGATAACATCGGCAACGACATTATTTATACCAGCAACGTGTCGCATGTCAGTGGAAAATTGCAACACGTTGTCCAAATGTTGTATCTCTCGAGGAGAGTATCTGTCACAAGAGGATTTAAGGCCGTAAGTGAGTGGCTCATGGTCAGTGAAGATAACGAAATCGCGACCTTTTAGTGAATGACGAAAATGAAAAACAGCCAGGTGTGCGGCGAATAGTTCGCGACCGAAGGTACTGTACCTGATGTCTGCGTCCGAAAAACGTTGGGACTAGAAACCTAAAGGTTGTACAATCTTTCCACTGTTGAAGGACCTCACCGGTCGCGATGTCTGACGCGTCTACTGCTAAACTTAGCTTTGCATCAGGGTCCTGATGTGTCAGTAAAACAGTATTGGAGACAGCAAATTTAATGGCATCGAAAGCCTGTAGTGCTGATGTATTTAAGTCGACAGCTTTGGGGTTTCCTCTGAGAAGGTCCGTAAGTAAACGAACTACCTGGGCGCCTTGTGGGATAAACCTAAGACAGTAGTTGATCAGTTCTATGAAACGACGGAGTTCGGCCGCCGTCTGAGGTGGAGGAAAATCGCAAATTGCTGCAATTTAGTTCTCAACCGGACGGACTACTTGACGAGTGATATAGTGACCTAGAAAAACTAAAGATTCACAATCTAATTCGCATTTAGCGCCATTAACGGTAATACCGTGTTGATGCAAACGTTGATAAAGTGCGCGTCAGTACACTTTGTGTTCGTCGGTGTCCTTGCTGGCGACACGTGTCGTCTAAACACGGAAAAACGAAATCTAATCCGCGAAGGACCTCACCGATGAAAGGTTGAAACTTCTGTGCAGCATTGCATAGTCCGAACGGCATTCGAAGGAATTCGAAAAGGCAAAACGGAGTGATGACGGCAGTCTTCGGCACATTCGCTGAGTCGACAGGTATTTGGCTATAAGCCCTAACCAAATCAATCGAGAAAGATTGACTTACCCTTAAGACTGGTTATTAAATCGTGGATGTTTGGGATCGGATAGCGATCTGGTATGGTGGATCTATTGAGTCCACGGTAATCCTCGCATGAGCGACATTCTCTTGCGGCCTGTGGTGTGGTTAGGCCCACTGGCTTTGTGAAAGGCGTATTATACCCGCCTCAAGCATAACATCGAACTTAGAAAACGTCAACTACGACCGGTCGTGACGCACTTCAGAACGGGACCCTGAGCTCGCAAACAACCAACTTACCGCTGGTTAAACCAGAAGACGTGTGCCTGTTGTAGACCTGTATTGAGGTACCGTGGCACAGATAACGTACTGGTATCTGCCAACGAGAGTTTACGTTAAGGCACGAAGGCAACGAAAACCAAAGAAGACGATACTATCCAAAACGGATCGAAAGCAAAAAGTGAAAGGTCCCTCGCGGAAGCATACAGCTGTTAACGATCTTGTAAAACAAAGGTCACATAGCATTGATACTGAAGTAAAAATGTGAACATACATTTAGATTATGGAAGAAAAATGGTGTCCGGCAAATGTCTGCTATTGTCCGGCTTTCACCATACAATCGGCTACGCTATAGCACCCCCTCCCGTTAGAGAGTGTGCAACAACTTTCAGTTGGCAACACAAAGATGTTGCTGTGCTGAGGTGCATGAGATTCACAAAAGTTTGCAATAGGTACGTAATGTTTGCGGTCGGGGCAGCATCGAGGACAGTGGAACAGTAGAGTAAGGTACTCAGTGTCCAGTCAGATGCTTTGCCGTGATTGGGATCGGAACAGAATACCAGAGAGGATTGTGTTCTGGGTCATGAGGGACGAAGCGGATCGGGCGAAACGCCTCCGTATTACGGGTTACTTCTGTGCTGGTTGAACGTGTCTTACTGTCAGATGACATGAAGTTGCTACAATATATTCAATATATCGTGCAACGAAGACACAAAACCACAGACTTCCCAAAGAAAAAGATTTCCCTGTCGGGCTCACCAATTGAAGAGACGTCGACTACGACCGAGCGTGACGCGCTTCAGAACGGGAAACCCGAGCTCGCAACACAACCAAGTTACAGCTGTTTATACCAGAAGGCTTGTGATTGCAGACGTTTATTAGGTACCGTGGTATGGAGAAAGTCCCGGTATCAGCTAACGAACGTTTGCGTTAAAGCACGAAGGCGAGAGAACCAACGAGCGCGATAACGAGCAAAACGGAGCAAAAGCGAAAAAGTGAAAGTTCCTTTCGCGGAAGGCTATGGCAGTTTTCGATCGTATAAAACGAACGTCACATCGCACTGAAGTGAAAATGTGAACGTACATTTAGATTGTAGATAAATGGTGGTGTCCGGCAAGCGTCTGCTATTGTCCGGCTTTCACCGTACAATCGGCCACGCTACGCATCTCTTCTGCGTGGCACACGCTGGCCAGGCAGCAGTGTTCACTTTCCAACCAGTTTCAAATCACTACACTGGTCGAGCTTCGAAGCTTGATCAGTGGAACACAAACGATTAAGGTGGAAACGTTTACTAGGTGTTCGCCGATAGTTCTGACCGTTTTGAGTCCGTCACCCCATGTCAACCCGTTTGATCCATCTCGTCTGCGTGACACGTGCTGAGCAGTGAGCAGTGTACAATTTCCAACTTATCTCGTTGTGATCTGTCTTTGATTAGCATTTTCTGTTAAATATATATTCTTTCAGGCCTTTTCATTTTCCGCATACTCTTACTTAACATGCCGTGTTCCCCCTCATACCATCTCAGCTGGGTATTAGCCCAGACTACCGAGTTTCGCCTTTTTGTTTCAGATTCGGTTAACTTGGGCCTGCCGAATGCTTGGGGTCTACACCCACAATGGACAATTCGGCTTCGGCAAGGGTTGTTAAGCGCGGCTGTCTTCACCGCTTTGACTACAGGCGTCCATATTCCGGACCAGGTTGACGAACGCACTCTCTGTCTCACCTGCATGGTGTTTTAAGGTTGGGTGTCCAGCGTGTAGTCAGTCCCACATCAGAGCGACCTACGCCTAAATAATATAACTAATACAAACCAAACAATCCGTTACCGTTGAAGCTCTGAAGCCCATTGTTCCATGTTCCCAGAAGCATTTCCAACTGTATCGGCATTTAGAATTGTTTATTTATAAGCCATTTGGCGTCTCCTGAATCACTCTCTCCAGCTCAATTGCAGCGCTTTTTCCGAAACCATGAATGTCTCATCTTCACTATATACCTGCTCTTCGAACGCGTTTCCGTTCATTTTCTCTTGAATAAATATTCCAACTCCCAGTTTTGTGTCTTTCCAATTGTTTTTCATAAGACAAACGCTTACATTGATTTGCTCAACATAACTGATCACCCCCAGTGCTCCATCATATGACCTTGCCCGCTTTGTGTTTCATGTTCACCGTATTGCACATTTACGATATCTTCCGTACTCGTTTGGAAATTACGTTCTTACACTCTGTACTATTACCTTTTGTTCTCCACTGTCATTTTACATTGTTGTACATTTGATCATGCACACTATCATGCCTCAAGGGCTTCGTGAACTATACCATTATTGTTAGTATTATCCTATTCTGAAGCTGAATCCGTGTACTGATATGATTTCGGTTGATAAAGTGGACACTGGTTAGCATTTGTCACGGAATTGAGCCAAAGGAGTCAATAGAAAACGAGATCAAGAGGATATCAGGTGTGGATTATTGGCTTACGATACTTATATGACTGTGTACCAAAATTGACTGTTTCACAGATCCCGCTTCGAAGCTGAATCTGTTTTCGTCAACTCAGTAATCAAAATTGAGTTCAAATGCAGTGTCAGTCTTTATACATCCGTGCATTCTGATGATTGCTTCGACGGTTAAGTGGGTTAATTTGTTTTTTGAACCTTTCATGTTCCACATTCATATACGCATCAGTTGATAGTTTTGTTCCATAATCTAGAGTATGTACCAAGGAAGAATTTTTCTGTGTTGCACTTCTGTTGAGAGTTTTAGGGAGTACGTTTGCATGGTTTCTAAGTGGGTACCGTGAGTTTTCCGAAAAATGAATTTAAGTCGAGGAATGGGCCTGTTTGTATACGAACCTATGTAATAGGGTAAGATTTAGTCTGATCCGGCGTAACCAGAGGGGATCCAGCCTGAGGAGGATGCACCTTTCTTTATAGCACAGTTTTGTTGATCAACCAAAAATTTGTTTAGTAAATTTTCGCTGGACATTTTCAGTGGATTTTTGGTTCAGTTTCCTCATGCTGGAATATGCAAATGAGGAGTACTCTAATAGTGGTCTTGTATGCTATCTATATAGAGTAATAATACTCTCTCGGAGGCGAAAGTTACTGAATAAGAGGCGAATAGTTTGCCTTGCTTTTGCTATCTGGAGGGCATAATCCTCCGAGAAGTTTAAGGTACAGGAGTAAATTGAACCCAAATCTCGAATAGAAGAGGTGTGAGCAATGGTGGTGTTATTCAGTCAGAACACCATGAGGGACTTGGCATCTATAGGAAAGGAATTTGCTCTTTTTGGCCGAGAAGCTCATCAACCATTCGGAGTACCAGCGATCTAGGGCTATAAAATCAATTCGAATTTTTTCAAGGGTATCCACCGTATTGTTCGGGGGGAAGGAGTATGCAATTTGGATGCCATCAGCAAATAAGAATGAAGTCCCATGGCTCATGGATTTGCATATATCATTTATATACATAAGAAATAGTAGAGGGCCAAGGACTCTGCCTTGTATAACTCCACGCGTCACCAGCTGAGGTAGAGAGGACAAGCCATCTATTGAGACCACTTGCGTGGGGTTCGAGAGGTATGAGGTCAACCATGAAATTAACGGATCGCCTAAACAATATGATCTAGCCTTAACCATTAACCTTATATGGGGTACTGTTATATCTTCGTTCCGATCAATTCACAATGCAGTTCACAAAAAGATATCACACAGCGACACACAAGGTAACACTAGATGATATACAAGGGTGACACACGGGAGGACAATGCGCAGTGACACAGACCGGAGTGAGACACAATGCGTTCGGATTGGAGTCGATAGAATACAGCACAACACAAAAGATAGTGACACTCACTATCGACAATGAACGACGAAACACAGAGTGGACACTCACGGACGACGTGCACGATATCACAGAATGCGAACGCACACAGAGACACGAGGTAGGTCCGAACACTACGGAGCACGTACCTCAACGGCCACGCTAGTCTTCTAGTCCCACGAGTACGATTACAGCATAGACTGGAAGCCACGAGTACTAGTAGCCTTCTCCCAGCTACGTAAGCAAAAACGCAGATAGCGCACAGCAAACGTGTACTTGACACACGGGAAGCAAGTCAAATTAACAGTGAAAAAATCGGGTGTTTGTATATTCTTCTGGTCTCCGGACGAAGAGACCTTGAGAATCGATGAGAAAAAATGAGGAAATTTACAGAATGGACCCATTAGCGACCGCAAGTTGACTGGGAAAGATTAGCGCCAAAAAATGTTTAAATTATTAAAAAAATAAATTTAAAAATACTCGAAAAATAGGCGGTTTTAGGTAGAAATAATCTTTCTACCTAATAGATACTCTGTCAAAAGCCCTTGTTGTGTCCAGGTTAACCACTATGTAAGCATTTTTGTCGTTTACCAGGTTTATACTTAAGTTTAGGAAATCAATTTGTGCAAGTTTGACAGGAATGATATTTGAGAGAACCATACTGTCGCAAGCCTAAGTAGTTTCCGGAGAAAAGATAATTAACCAATTGTTTTTTAATGATTTTCTGCATAATTCTGGAGACCATGGGAGTGTGGTTTATTGGGCGATAATAAGATGGGTCTCGAGTGGGTCCACGTTTATGCTAAGGAATAATAGTGAGCCGTTTCCATTGGGATGGGACAACACCATTTATCACTGAAAGGTTGAAAACTTTTAACAAAAGGAGCCGCCCCCCTCCAATCGTGGCACTCCCGAAGGTAGTCCGTCGGGCCCAGGAGATGAGAAAGGTTTGATCTCTCGGAGGAGCTTATCAATAGCATTTACCGTATTCAGAGATTCAGTCTTGGATTGTGGTAGACTGAAGAGGATGGTGGATGAGTCTTTTATGTATGAGGAGGTAAATCTAGAGTTGAAGGCTTCAGCGATTGTTTGAGGGGAGTTGAGAGAGATAGTTCCAGACAGAATTAGCGTGTAATGCTGAGACTTATGACTTTATTTCTAGCCTTGTGTAATTGAGACATTTTCCAGATTGAATTAGAATGGGACAAAGCCTTGAGTATCTGGCTTCTGCGCAGTTTGGCGGTTCTCAGTTGGATTGTTCTTGAGGGGACATGTAACTGCATCAGAAGAGAAAAATCATGAGAGGCTTGATACCGTCTGGAAATTTTATTGAATTTGGTGTTTAATTTCTCTAATTCTGGAGTTGGACGGTGGGTAGATACAAAAGAAGTTAGGTAGTTAATCCAGATGGTAATGTTTTGATAACAAATTTCAGCCGCTAGTTGGGGGTCTGACGAAAAGAAGTCGGATCAGTCCGGAGAACAAATCAGGTTTGAAAGGCCTGATCAGTTAATTTGGTGGCGTGGGACATCCGTTGGTGGAAGAGGTGTCTGTGCCAACTCTAATTTAAAAGCTCATTGAACCATTTTGTGATCACTGCTTGGAAAGTGGTCATATACATGTACATGTCATATACATATACATGTCTCTGACGCCGTGAGGCGATTTGTATAGATTAGGTACAGAACGTGACTAACCCTAGTGGGGGATTTTACATGCTGTGTCCAACCACCAGAGTTAATACTGGATAAGAACGGGAGGAGGTTATCTGGGGCAGACAAGGATGACCAACAAATGTTTGGAGCAATAAAATCTCCCGCTATGAGTTTTGATCCAGGTGCAAGATCCGATAGGTGATTAAACGTTTCAGATATGTATGAGAAGTCGGGTGAAGCTGAAGGTAGATGATAAATACATCCAAGGAGCAAGGTTTGATCATGGTATGGCATCTTTAACTAGAGGGATTCCTGTGCTTTATCAAGGATGGGGCCGTTCAGAGCGGTTGCTTGTAGTGGATCTCTGACATATACAAGGCATCCTCTCCCTCGGCGATTATACCGGCTTTTTCTAAATAGTTGATAACCAATTAGGGCCACGAGGTCTGTGGGGGGACTCATCTTTCAGCCACGCCTCGGTTATCATGATGATGTCAAGGCAATTCGTGCACGCAATAATTTTAGTGAGGCTAGTATTTAATAATAGAACACGAGTTAATTAGGAGGAGAGACGTAATATAAGGTCGCTTGGGGATGGGGAGTTCCGAGAGTACATTTGCATTTGGTGGTTTTGTACGTCAGTAGGAAGCCGACGCAGAAGTAGCGGAGCCAGCCTAAATGGTGTGTGCAGAGGGACAGCACTTGTCATAGTAGTTTGTACGCAAGTCATTTAATAAGGAGAGGGGGGTTGGAACACGGCTGGTGGGTTATAGGTGGTGGAATACGTTTCTCAAGAGACACGGAAGGGTATTGGAAAATTTTCGGGTATTGAGCATGACCTAGATTTAGTGATGTAAGTTGTGGCTGGTGCGAGAGATATGGGAGAGTAAGGTTCTGGCCCGGATATCTCATGGGATAGCTAGGGGCGAGACTGGGTCTTATGTGTGGAAAGAAGATAACGGAAGTCGGGTTTAGTGCGAAGCTATGGTGGTAGGGTAAGCTATATACATTTGCAGCTAATTTAGCGGAGTGTGGTGACGAAATATGTGCATGATATGTCTTAGGTTGGAGGTTTGTTCTGGCTTGACTCAGGTGAGTACGCCGGGGGAAAGTTCCGTCCATAGGCGGTAACCGTTAGCAGGTTTTGTGAGAGGCTGGGCAATGTAGTTTGATGCAGGTAAAGAGGGGATTCTGCGAGGTACTGCTCGATTAGAGTCGTATTCAAAGCCCCGGCGAGGCAATAAGATTTCATGGCATGTGTTATGCCGTGGGGATCCATTTGTACCAAGAGGCTTTGGGGGGATTGGAAAGGGTCTTTGAAATCGTAGAGTAGTAATGCTCGAAAACTTTATCATTTGGGGTCAAGCATTGTCTTTCCATAGATAAGGTGGTGTTACTCGCCGAGTTGTGCGGACAGTTGTTTCGGGGATAAAGCATGAAATGTTTGAACGCCTGGGTGGTGGGGGTTTAGGTGAAATCTAAAAAGATGCATCGAGGTCTACATTTGGGGTCAGAAGGTTACGGGGGTCAGGGGGTACCGGCGGACTAACTCTGGGGGAAGTAGAATTGGATAATGCAGGTGTTCTATGCTGCTGTTGATTAACTATGGTCACTTCCGATTAGTCCTTTGAAGGGGGTACTATCAGGATAGATTTTAATTTTTTTATATGGAATATGTTTCGCTATATCGTTTTGTTTAGCTATAAACTCTTTGGCCAACATAGCATTTGGAAATTGGAAAAGAAGTGGGCACGAGTACCGTTGAGATCTTTTCCGGAGTCTAATTCAGTTCTTTTTAACTACGGTGCATCAGCTGCCGTAACACTCCCCCCTGAAAGCCCACTGCTTTCCATGAAGCCATTAGATAACTGCCTCGACAGGGACATGACGACTATTGATATATTTATTGGCGAAGATAGCTAACGCAAATTTTATGGCACGCAAATAATGAAGCATCCTGTGCTCGCATAGGAATTTTCCCGAACGCCTCCCTCACGAGAGCCATAGACCCGATAAAGATCCATGTGATAAAAGAAAAAAATTATTCTCGTACCCCAGGCTGATTCGGGGAACCAACTGTCCCTAATATCTGACAGGAACCAACAACTGATTATGCTATTCTCGATCATGAATGCGGAACTTACTTTGGGTACCAGTGAACACAGATGAATAAATATCCCCAACAAAAAACAAAGAGGGGTTTACAACGATATTTATAGACAACGATACTTACAGGTTTCAATACTAGTGGTATAACTGCTGAATATAAATTGACAAGAAATGTGTAACGGTTGGAAACACAACTGACGAGATTGTATCTATACAATTCGACGCAAGTCAAATCTAACGACGAATCGGTCGTCCATATACGTCATGCATTAGACATCGAATAATCTTTCACTTACAGCCATCTACTGGGGAAAATATGTAGCTACGGTGATTCACACCGTTGGTAGACGAACTGAGTCACACCGAAAAACAATGCCTCAACTGACAAACCATGCAACCCAATCAGAACCATCACACTTGGTCACTGCAGGCGTATGAACAATCACATCAATGAATACATGAATACCACTAGATTCCTGAAACTATCAGTGACTACGTCTAAAACAGTAGGAGCGCATCTCTCGGTTATTGGTCTGCGACCATTGCCAGGTAAAAACCCAACCCATCATCAAACAAGCCCCTAGTACCCAACGCAACGAACGCACATGCACCAGGCCACAGACGATAAAGATGACAAAGAGATTGATCATTACCGGACTAACACAGTGTGCCAAGCTCCCCACTACACGCTTCGGGATGTCGCTCGTCAAAGACAGTCAAAGAATTTTGTTTACTTGAGATAGTTCCGTTCACTGCAAACTGACTGATTGGTATGAGTTTGCAAAGGGACCCTTTTTCACGTAGTAGTAACACCAGATCAATTACCAACGATATGACATTACCGGAACTGGCTGACAACCAACAAGCTCAAACGTAAACAGTCAATAATTATTAGCATCGATTTTTACATGATCAAGTAGATTAAAGAACCACCATAAAGGGCGCAGTTAACTCTCAATACGTTCGGTTTTGTTTCCGCAGCTGCTCATACTACAATTTGTCATGAATCTATAAAGAACAACAAGCCTATATTACCTAAATTGAAGTTAATGTAACAGTAATATCCGCTCAGCGGAGAGAAGACAAGTCATTTGCAAACAACGCTAAACCCCAGGTATTCTTGTAACCTGAGTTATTCAGTATTGACGACCATCACCAGCAACAGTAAATGAATAAATAAAGTGCCATTAGATAAACGGGAAATTGGTTACGAAGGGTATACACGAGTGCTGCGTAGTGGGATCTGCCTTAGGTATGTAAGCAGACCGAGAGAGCGCAAACCTAACTGGCACCCTCCAAATGACGGAACTTTCTTACATCCCGTCAATACGTGCATATTTGAGGACTCCCCTACATAAACCGCTGTACAATAAATTACAGCCGCTAATTTATCCGGCTTCTTGGGATTTAGAACCGCATGATGTGGTAAATAGCACTTGAAGCGTGGTGTGTCATTAGCTTCCATCTCTACCTTCTTTACGTAGCCTCTTTCCAAATATCTACTGATAACCGCAGAATATTTATCTCATGTGCTTTGGTCAAATAGAAACTTTCGACCCAAAGAAATTAAACGCTTCAGTGCGTCCGATCTATTACACACCTTTAGCAGCTTATGAACTCTCCAAGGTAATGCTACACATAAATTTCCCTCCACTTCTCGCACAAACTTTTCCACAAGGCTAACCGCGCGTGCGTCTTCAGCTGACTGAGACGAGTCGCTTGAGATACATTCGGTGAATTCTTGATCGGCTGAAATCCTCCTCAATATTCTTCAGACAGTATATTGCACACATATTCACACCACCGTTGTGACTGCAATCTACAGGTCTTCTAATAGCTCAACCCAATGTAGTACGATCTGCTTATGGGTCTCCTTTCTTTCTCTGTCCTTGTTCTATTATTCAGTATGCTTCGGGCACATTCAAACCGATCAGAACATCAACAGTTGGACAGCTCGCTTTGGGAAAATCAACTCCCTTTAAGTGGCTCCACTTAGCAAGGGTTCCAGCACCTAGTGTTGAGACAAGACCCTCGAGTACAGAAGCGATGGTGTACGCCCTCTGGACGTCCATCTCCTCGGCACCATCCAAGGACTTCACCCAAAAGGTTAAGCTGGAACACTTTTTGCGAGTATTCCCTAACGGTGTATTGAGGAAAATATCCTCTGGTTTACGCTTTAGACCCAATTGATCCTCTAGGTTCGCTCGTATCAAGGAATTGTCGGCTTCTGTGCCCAACAGACCGTTAGTTATGAAAGACCCGTAGGGTACCCAACAATTACTGGGATGATCTCCGAAATCACTCCATAGCCACTCAAAAACAGCTGATACGAGGCACTATAAACACTTGGCACCCCTTTCTCCTGATGCAGTAACTCGTGGTGCACACGGAGACAGACCTTTATCTTGCATCCAGTTCTGGATAAACACTTCTCAACTCGATGCCCTGGTAGGAGACACCTAAAATACAACCTGTGTTTAGAAATCATCAACCAACGATCTTGTGCAGACGACTTTCGAAACTCTCAACAGTCGTCTACAAATTGGTTTAGTCCACAAGTGACACGCATTATTGTTGGACACAAATGCAAATGCCTTCATTGTGTCGAAACTCTGTTGTTAGTGTCAGCAAGAGGTCTACGATCTTGCAGTAAACAACTGTAGCAATTTCGCTGCAGTCGGGCTTTAGCAGAAACGAAATCACACAAGTCACACAAGTTCACGGTTAACTTGACAAATTTCTTCGACTCCCTTAAGCGAGGCAGTTTAGCTAAAACCCGATCAGTAGTAGTAACCGAACCTAGATCGGCTATATAACCCAGTTGTTGCAACGCATCCGCGCAGTTAATAAGTCTGTCGGAATACGCGAACAGCTCAACGGTATGGGGTTGCACTGATCCATGTCTGGTGACTAATAACTCTCTTACTAACACGTTTTTCTGGCCAAACCGTTCTTCTAATACCTTTCTAGCTCTTTTTATAACCCGCCGTAGCAGGATATAGTAAACATTCTTGAATAGCCTCTCTGGCCTTCCCTTGACAAAAATGGTACAAGTGCGTCATCCTCTGGCCTTCGTTAGACACTGACTTGCGATATGGTCGTCGAATTGTCTGAAGAATGGAATGTACTGGATGAATGATCCATCGAAATAAGGCATTTTACAACTATGCAGCTGGAGTTGGTTAATTAAGAGACTAATCCTGCCCAGTTCATGGTCTGAGACATCATTGCGTCTGGAGTTACCCCCAAATTCTACAGCTATATTACTAACATTCTCATGTGTAGCGCTATCTGCATAAGTCACGTAGTATCTTGGATTAACACTGTCTATATCATAAGGTAACCGAACAGCTTCAATAAAGTCCTATCTTTATCGCGTAACCTCACAGCAGCTCTACGCTTGGTTGCTGCCGCTTTACGCACCTCCCCTGCTGCCTCTAACTGGAATTGGGCACTTTTGGGCTCTAATCTGACGTCACTACAAACATGAATATTTTAGTAGTAGTCTTGGCAACAACAGACAGACTTACCAGGGGGAGGTACACCGGCAGCATCAGCCTGAGACTCGTATTCTGAAGAATCTTGACTGGATGGATCCATAACACAAAAAGATAAGGATAAATAAAGTAGAACGGTGGACTGCTCAACGGGAGCGAATTCACCTAAACCAAACAAATGTCACAGTTCGGTCATAGTCATAATTGCAAGAAGGCAATCGGATGAGCAGAAAGATATAAGCACAGAAATGTTTGCTTGGCAAACAACTTTCAACTAATCGGTAGACGAATCCTGAGCCAATCCAAATATTGTTGCGTCCGCTTGAGCTCTTGAGTTCGGTACGCGTATGTAATTACATCAACACCGTTAGCTAGGCCAAACGAAATTGAACTTCGCAATAACGATCACTCCTCAACTGAAATGGACCAATTCGCACGCGATATCGGTGATCAGTCCCAAACTGCAACAAACGTATTCAACTCAATAACAAAGAACGATCCCGAGGAACCGGAACTGATGAGAACGTTCAATGAAAACACGAATACAGACGATAGAACAAGACGTTTATACGGTATCTAAAGCATTATAATAAGTGGTACGAAACAGAAACAATACTTGGATGTATGTTCCTTCAAGCAGAACGCAGAAGACGATCGAACAAATTTCACATCAAGCTCAACCGAGCTAACCAAGCAATATGTCCCGGGTAGAACGACGAAACGTTATGTTGGAAAGTTAAAACAAACAGGAAGTTACAAAAAGCAAAGAGTTGAAATGAGAGGAAAAAACATTGATAAATAAAAGGAATAGGAAACCTTTCTTTTAAACTACGGTGCATCAGCTGCCGTAACAGTCACATTGCACTGGTGCATGGAGGGAAAAGAGTACGCGGGAGAGAGTTAAACGAGATTGAATGTCTACACGCACAGTACACTTCCCGAGTCTCAAACCTCGAGGAATGGAACCAACCCTACTCGGTGAATACTTGACAAAAGTAATGTCACTTATTCACAACCTAACCGGTACCCTAATTCACTTATATCCATTCGATGATTCATCACAATTGACATCCTGACTCAACCTCTTCGTAAACATAGTACACCTCTTGAGTTTAAAAGCTCATGGAGTGGTATGGAAAACTCCTAGGGATTGTCTTCTTTGACTACAGCACCCAAATACCTTACCTGACTAACTTTCTCACTTCCAGGTCACCTCTAAGCTTCTCTCTATCTCTGACACATTCTGGTGCAGTAGTTGAGCTTATGTTGGTGCACTGATTGACCTTCAACACTGGATTAGTGCTGAACATTTCTCCTATCCGAATATTCGCACAACGTTTGTCCTCCATAATTTCTCCAATTTCTTGTCCGTTGATCCATGTTGATCCTTCCGAGCTATCTCTTCTCCGTGGCACAGGCTGACGTGGCATTAGTGTTCACCGATCAACTCCTCCTTGATCGCTTTACTCGTCAAGCGTCAAAGCGAGATCTGTGGAACCCAAACCTTTCAGAGGAAAACCTACATAAGACTTGTCAACCCTAATTCCTTACATTATAATTCCTTCCTGTTGTGTTGAAACCTCTGATTCGTTTCACCTTTTTGACCTGCGTATTTTTGGGTGCGCACTTTACTTTTAAATATATATCAATATATACTTTCGGGCAATTACGCGCTCGCATATTCTTTCGCAACATGCTGTTCCCCTCTTTCCTTCTCAGCTGGGTGTAACCCAAGACTACCGAGTTTTGCCCTTGTTATTCTAGATTCGGTTGGCTTGGGCCTGCCGAACGATTGGGGTCAACACCCACAATGGACAATTTGACTCCGGCAATGGTTGTTGGGCGTGGCTGTATCCACCGTTTTGACTACATGCGTCCGCGTTCCGGACCAGGTTGAGGATCACACCGCCTGCCTCATCTACATGGTGTTTTAAGGTTAGGTGTCTAGCGTGTAGTCAGTCCCACATCAAAGCGACCAAGCCTCAATAATATAAATAAAAACCAGTCAGTCCGTTAACGGTGAAGCCCCAAAGCCAATTGTTCTGTGATCACAGAAGTCTTTCCAAGTGTATCAACATATGAAACAGTTTATTTATAAGCCATCTGTCGTCTCTTCTTAAATTACTGTACTCTCCTTCAGCTCCAGTGCAGCTCTGCCTCTGAAATTATGAATCTTTCTTCGTTGCTTTTCTGTTTCTGCTCTTTGAACTCGTTTCCGCGCATTTTCTCCCGAGCGGATATTCGACTCCCAATTTTCTGTCTTGCCATTACTTTTCATAAGACATACATTCACCATGACGTGCAATACATAACAGATCACCCCCAATACTCCATTTTATGACCTTGTCCGCTTTGTTTTTTTTTCAACGCAGGGCACATTTACGATATTCAAAATTAAGCTCCTACACTCTTTGTACTATTACTTTTTGGTCTCCACTGTTTACGTTTCATATTGTTGTACATTTTGATCACGCGCTCTAGCATGCTTCGCGGGATTCGCGAAATATACCGTTATGATTATTATTGTTAATGCTGCAATACAAATGAAACACAAAGCGGACATGGTCACCGAGGGAAAAGGTGGGGATGGCGGAGTGCTCTGACAGAGAATGTCAGTGGAAATAGANGAACAAAACAGGAATCCTTATACTAGATAAATGGTGAAATGTTTCGACGTGCGGCAATCAGGGAGTGAAATGAGGCGAGATGATCGGTGGATCAATGTACAGGAAAAGATGAAAACAAGTACAAGAACGGATCGGATGAGACAGAAAAGAGTTGGAGCGTCTGTTAAAATATATGTATATATATATGTCAAAGAATATACGGTGTGACACAGTTGACTTCAGTGAGGAAACGTTCGACGGCTTCGGGGGCTTCGATCAATGATAGATGTTTTGGGTTATTTAGGTGGAACAAGATGGATTCCTCAACCTGGTTGGGAATGCGGACTCCTATAGTAAAAGCAATGGATACCGCCGCGCCCAACAACCATTGATCAAATAAACTTTTTTAATAAAACCACGTTTGGATGCTTCGCGCCTACCTTAACCCCGATGATGGTGCACTTTTCTTCATGGGTTATCAACTTATGCGGACCAGCTTTTGGGGCTTGCAACTGCGTCCGCATATTATCAACTCGGTCATGGTTACGAGGCATCCGTAGGTAGCGTTCCAACGCTCAAAAAGGCCTCTGTATTGATTGATTTGTGAAAATCCTTCCTGCAAAGCCCAGCCATTCTACTTTGGTTTCACATTACGTAAATTTTACTCTCCATTCACCTAACGCCATCACCCTCATACATACATAGACACTTGACGTTCCTCCTCCTCTTTTGTATATTTACACATCAATCCCACTATCTGACTTTGTTTGTTTTACTGCTTAATTCGTACCCTATTTGTTTTAAGCGCGACCTGGCTGCTCACATTTAACTCGTTTGAGTGCAGCATAACGGTGAGCGTGCTATTCATTTTCTTCCCTTCAAATTTATCGAATGGCGGTCACAGTAACACTTGGCTCCTGTTTACAAGGTTTTCGCGATCACTTTGAGGTTTTCACACATTTTATTTGCTTCTTTGATCGTTTATTATTGCCGTACCGTAAAAAGTTGCTGGATTGTTCGGTTTGTTGACATTTTAGGATTCGAATTCGGCTACGCGTTGCTCGTTGCTCTATTCGGGAGGCACAGCCTCAGCGACGGATTCGGCGGAGCAGTTTGCAGAGGGAACGGCTTTGAACCCACGCGAAAACGGTTGACGCAAATGTAAAAGATTTTAGAATCCTTTATTATCCAAACATTAACTCTTATCCATTTTTGTGCTACACCATATCCCAACTGGTTGCGCTCTGTACGAGACCTAACATTTATATGCTTCGCCTCTTTTTCTATTTCTGATTATTCTCACCACTGTCCTTTATAATTGTTGAATTTCCATTCTGACCTTGAGGCCCTAGTTAAGTCGATGTTAGGTCATTCTAGTCGTGAGTGCTTATTTTTTATATATTTGATAATTTAATTATTTATAGAAACACGTTCAATCAGAATCACTATCTTTATTTCAGTTAAGGTTTAGGAACCCTGTTTGAGCATTTCCGCTCAAATGCTGTCGGTGCTACGTGGACTAAAATGTCCTTCGTATACCTTGGTTTCTTCACTCGAACCATCCTGCTTTTCCCACCTGATCCTCTCCTGTCTGGTATCTTGCCTGCTGAATGCCTCCAAACTTCAGTCAGGTAGCCTCTAGTTTTTCTATTTTCACTCTTGCTCCCTACACCTCTTGTCCTCGATGAATCTGTTTTGATTTTTCAAAGCCAAATAACAATCACCACTTTTATTTCAGTTAAGGTTTAGGAACCCCGTTTGAGCATTTCCGCTCAAATGGTGTCGGTGCTACAAAAATTTCCTTCGTACATGTATTGTGACCTAATATCTAGCATGCAACATATTGCTCGAATCATTGTCAGTCAATTCCTCCGGTCTCCCTCCGTGGTATATGCTATCCTGATAGCTGTGTCCACTTTCGCAATCAATTCTTAAGAGTACATGGATTCAGTTTCACAGCCGGATCTGTGGAATTCAAAACTCTGGTGCGCTCTCTCAGAAGCATTCTATCGTCTTATCGCGCTGCAACTCCTGGTTATGGTCCTATATTCACTCCGGCACCCCATCATTTTAGTAAAACGTGATAGGTGTGCACTTATTTTTAGTAATATTCTGTCGCATGCTCCGTTTT
>UZAN01046626.1:0-28594 GCA_900618425.1 Echinostoma caproni
TTCTCTGTTTATTTTCACATGGATTTACTACTTCGCCATGGACTTCAGCATACTTTGCGCACTGATTAGAACGCACTTAATTCATGAATCAAGACGCCGAAAATAAGTTATTTGATAGAATTAATTATCAAAGGGCGTCTTTGAATCGATAATAGTTTTAAAAAGTGTTTTAAAGGTTAATTACTGTTGAATACCAAATGTAGATGATGTAACTCATAAGTAGCCCCTTGTAGCTGTTCAGTTCGCTACGCTGTGCTACCTGGGATCAGACATTTGCCGGGTATCATTTTTATCTATAATCTAAATGTATGTTCACATTTCTATCCCAGCACAAACGCACTGTGACATTTGTTTTACATGGTTGAAAAATGCTGCATCCTTCGGCGAGAGGATTTTCACTGTTTTGCTTTCGATCGGTTTGAACTTAATCACTCTCGCTGATACTTGTTGCCTTAGGGCTTCAACGCAAATTATCGTCAGCGCGTTCCGATACCTTTTCTGTGCCTCGGTACTCCAATACACTTCTGCCACAACCAAAAGTCTTCTCGTTTGACCGGTAGTAACTTTCTTGTTTGTGAGTCACGGGACCCGTTCAGAAGCTCGTCACGACCGGCGATAATCGACGTACTTCACTGATGTTTGCTATCTTTGTGCCTTAACACTGATTTACGTTATTGCACACCGGCTTTGATGATTGCACATAAACTATGAACTCTTTTGTTTTGTTAAACACGATATCCTTCTGAATTCCAACTTTCCGCTGATTAGTTTGATTCCGTTTTTGAGTGCTGTGGTCTGATTTCATTCCTAGTCCTAGTTTTGCGTTGGACTATTACTGCGTGGATTTCGATACGTATGCAAATGACCAGTCCAATTGCAAACCACAACAACGGTACATGTCCAGTGCGACGGAACTGCAACATACCTCTTGTGATTTAACCGCACCTAACTTAGTTGCTTATGAGCCACGGGCTCCGTCTTGAAGATCTTCAACAATTGGCCTCAGTCGCTGTACTTCATTGTTTTGGGTCATTCATATCGATTCGAATTTCATCATCTTTCACCGAGGCTTTTAATCTGTCATTTACCAACATTGTTTATTCAGAAATGCATGAATGAAATTCGTTCCACTTTTTCTATTTAGAGGTAGACAGAAAAGTTAGAGCCCTACTGAAAAGTCCATCAAAATAGATGAACAAGTGAAGACCACTTAAGGATTTCCGCCTTATCCAAATAAGATGGCAACCACAATATAAAACGGAATGCTTATACAATCCGCTCGCTAAATTATATAATCTGTAAAACAAATAACACGGAAAAATGCGGTAAGGATTTCATGAATGGAAATTTAAATTTTCGTGCCTTCATATGCATTCCTGAGCCTGAATGTCGGTCAAAAAGATATAGAATTGCTGAAGCTTCCTCTGTTTTTTTATATTTAATGTTTGTCTTGGCATCACTGTTTGCATTTGTGTGTGCTCATCTGAAGATGGTTGCGATGTTCTCTTTGCCTACTGAGAGGCATCACATCAAATCACTTCGCCGTTCCTTTGGCAGTTTCTTTCAACACTGGTTTCGGGAGAGCAGATTCCCAGGGTACGGTGGCCGCAATCACACGAGATAGGGAAAGTACTTTACGAGAGAACTGGCTCATGTCTCTGGTGACTAAGATCGGATGATCCGGATGATAGCCAGTGTCAAAACAAGCGGGACAAAGCACAATGTTGGGACAATAAAGGCAGGTGTAACGGTCTCCGGTCCAGTCTTCCCGTTCACACAGTGTGCATGGAGAAGTTAACCAAGTGTCTTTGACGCGATTTTCCATTTCGTTATTTCTCTTCACTGTGATTTGTGGTAGTTCATCTGGTCGACAGTAGCTGAAGAAAGAGTTCAAAGGTTTCTGGTAATGCTGTACGCTGGGGATAGCGTAGATTCGGATGCAACCGTTTTTTGCCTGATCTTGAAATGCCTGAGCGAGTGATGCATCCGTGATCAAGGGAACGAATTCTCCTTTGGCTAAAATAGCGAAGCAGGAAAGTGTATGGTTTAGTGTGAGCTGTGAACCAGTAATTATGTAGCTATGTGGTCGTTCATGTTCAGTGGTTTACCGAAAGTGCTTTATATAATTTTTTTTCTATTTATGTATTTTTTTCCTGAAAGTAAAAATAAATTCAGTACTACGAAAGGAACGATATCTATAAGTTGTGCGTATTCTTCTTTTATTCCACCTGGGATCATAAATATTGCAATCTTGTCTATTACATATGCATATGCGATTTATATTCATACTTGCATTGTGTTACCGGTTTTAAATTTGTATATTGAAAGCACTGATTCGCTAAAGCAGTCGCATACCTATGAAAACGGTTCAGAATTAATTGCAGCTCTCAAATCAAGCAGAAATTATCCCGCATCCGGATTGCCATCTGAAATAATTCTTGGTCACTGTGACGGAGTGATCAGCACAACTATCTGACTAAAGGTTGCACAAAATTTTGGTATAATTTGAAGCGCTATATAGGATTCATTGAACAAAAAACAACCTGTTATTATACCTTATTAAGGCAAATTAAACCTCATCCCTTTTAAGCGTCGGTTCCCATCAGCCTTTAATTAAATCAATAGAGTTCTGTTCTACAGTCTAACCTTCGTTTCAAATTACATCGCATGTGACTGACATTTGCAAATGATGTTTTTCAATTATTGACTAGGTGATCCATGGCACGTCAGCAGAATATTGACTTTTTATTTGACTCATACGAATACGTGCTTCACATGCATTTATTAGTGTTTTAGTTTCATAATTTTCTGTATAGCCTGAGTGTTTAAGTTTAATCTCTCACAGAATATAATCAGTCCCCCGCAACCAAACTTGCAGCGCCCATCGAAGTTAGAAGTACCACACGCTCGCAAATTGAAAGAAAGAATCAGAGTTGCAGTCACCACTAAGACTTTGCAATAATGGAAACAGTTAACTTCTTCAGATTAGATTAGCAATGGAAATCTCTATGTCGACCAACCGTGTTGGAATTTCCCATCAGTGTCCTTGCGATAATTCAAACAATGATCCGCCTTTTATGAAGTCGAAACCGTTACTTCTGAGCTACTCACGGTTGACGGTAAACACCTTCAACACACTGTTCTGTTAGCATAAAATAATCTGTTTTATTTGATCAGTTCATGCTGCGGATGTGGGTCTCACTTTTTCAGGGGTGATTAGTTCCCCATAGGATAAGTGACAGGATAAAAATTAGGCTTCCTAGTGACAAGTCCATAAAATAACGAAGCAGCTTCCTTTTGACCTTCGTTGGTGAGCACATAGGACCTCTTGTTGAAAACACAATGCATTCAAGATGAGGGGAATTAAACAAGTCTCGATGAGTAAAACTAATACAAGCTAAACCAGTAACAGTGCGTACCATCTGTAATACGATAACATGACTTAAACATTATTTCAACTTAGAATTAGACATGTGCACGACTTCGAAAAGAACAATCTGTAGCAAATGATAGTGCAAGGCTATTTGTGTCATTTGGCAAATCTCAGATTTTGCGAAGCGATTGCTTCATTCTGATAAAGAAAATCAAAATGCCGAATCTGGAGAGTGTGATCTTAGTAACCGGAACAGCGGCAATTACATAGCTGTTATAGACCCGGATAAAATGTGACCCCTAGGTGAGAACTGATGGTAACACGGAACCCAGAAGCGGTCAAGAAACCCCTTAGAAACAGTGGATGCAAGATGACATGAAATGTCCCTATTGAGGGTAGAGAAACTAATTTGATTGCTAAGAAAGATGGACAAGTAATCTGTTCACATGTGGTATGCAACCTTCTTTTGATGGGCTTCGGTGAAGCTTCTCAGGTGGGTTATTTTCTGCTACTGTATCCATCGGTACATTGATTCAAATTGAACCTGATCTGAGCTGTACTCACTGCTGTGTCTATCTGGAAGATGTTGATAAGGCACCGTAGTCTGCTTCAAGGATCTTTTTGACACAGATTATTTAGTGAAAACAATGTTGTTCTTGCAATGGTTTGGATAATCACGCTCCACCGGAAAAGACATTGGCTCGCCTACAAAACTCTCTCGTCTAGTTCTTTACATTTGATTAGATTCCGGTACTCTCATGCACCTTGCATGTCACTAATATTATGGGAACAGCATAGTGAAATCTACCACTACACATACCGGAAATCTAAGAATAATGATTCACCAAAATTAGGAAAATATGATTTTAGTTTTTATCTTGGATTCTTCTACTTTGTTTGCATTGACGACATTATTTTACAAGTGATTTTCGAAAGATGAAGGATGCGAACAATTCACTTAAAGAGAAAAGGAAATTTACGGGAATAGTGTGAAGTTCAAACACACGACCTCTGACGGGATGTAAGGATTTTCCAGACTCCTCAAACACCATCTTATCAAACAGTGTTCAATGATGTGAGCTATATTGCTGTTTGTTGGTTACTAATGAAACCTACATGACGTTCTTAAGAAACAATAGTTGCCTTACGAAGAAAAATGGTGACCTCGTTTCGTTACAAAAACAGTTGTATACATTCCATCATTTGTTTCAATGCGAAATTCTCAAAAGTTACTTGAGAATGTGCTTCAGGACTGAAGGAACAGCTTCCTTAGTCGGAACACTACGTAATGATTTCATCGTATAAAAAATGTAACTTTGAGAGTACAATCTTTTTGGCATTATCACTCATATTACTGCTATTGGAATACTATCTTTAAAAATCAACAATTCATGAAGATTAGCTGATATTAGGGCGGTACAACAGAAGTCCAATTTTCAAGGTTTGAAGCAACTTAGAAAAGAAGACGCATGTACCATTTCAAAAGATTGGTTTTTTAAAGCCTTTCCTGATAATGTACATCACGAGGCAAAGTGGTACAAAATCGCAGAGTTTAGCAATTCGAAGGAGACAGGGTTGCTAAGGGACATGCACATATATGCAGAACGAAGGAAACATTTGTGTCGCTGCGTCAAACGTGTTCAGTCGATTCGGATCACATGCTTTTGTGTTAGTTGATTTATAGTGAAGCAGTGGAAATGTAAGCGTGGTTCTATTCACGTGCACGTGAGCGACCTCAGTGCATAACTGTGCGGTGCACGATAGGCCTCACATTCAGTTCGAATGATGAATCATCCATGAAGAGGATCATGCAAATAGTTTCAAATTGTTGACAAGACCAAAGCGAATCGACTATATTTGCTTTTCTGTTTGGCTAACACGGAATTCGTCGCTTGTCTGGCGTAGCCACAGCGGTACAGTTAGCCCGATCTTGTTCAGCTCGGACACGACTCAGTTGTGGTCCGCTTGTAAACCTGATTATGCGTTCATTGTTTACCAAATTCAATGCCCTTATGGTTTGATAGCAATCCTTATTTTACGCATCGTTTGACCCCGTTGCCATGATCGTCGTCCAGGTCTACTGATGCACATGAATCCATAGATTATTATCAAATCCCTGATGGTATGGTGATTTGTTGAACATAATAACAGTAATAAATACTGTCTCCTTATCGTTGAAATTCGTTTTCTTCACGAATAGTTGAAGATAATGATTGAAGGAAGCTCAAATGTCGTCAAACAACATTCAAGAATCTGTCCAGCAGGGAATGGAATATTTTCAAAGGCCTTGTGTTGGGTCCTTCATAGGTAGGTAGCATTTTGAAACTTATTTTAATCTCTAAGGGACTGTGTGATTTTCATTCAGCCAATAACAACCGAAATTTACCTGTCGACCTTTTGAAGGGCAGAAAGTTTGGCGAATCTGTCACTCGAATCAATTCAATATATCAAGATTATCGCCACATTAGTTGGGAGGTAGTATCTTAAAATCTAACTTTTTCTGCCTCCCTTTCACATGTGTATGTCTTCAGATAGTCTCAAACTGGCCTCAACTCACTATGGCATAAAAAGATGATAAGTTTTTATATTCAATGAATAGAAAGAAAGTTAACTGATTATTATTATTTTTATTTGTATTATTACTGAATAGTTCTCGTCTATATTAAATTTGACCGCAGTTTTGTTTCATTAGAAAATTTGTATTTTCATAAAATCATCGTACAATATTTATTCGTTTGAATCATAGCAATGTTTACAATACAGCAAAAAATTCAACATGACTTTGAAAATCATCAAAATCACCCACTGATTCTTCACCTTCGTTGATTTTGATCTCTTAGTCAGCTTCTGGTATTCAGTCTATCTATCTAGTTGAAAAGTTTACCACGAGATTCATCCTGAATGATAAACAAGAATTGTTTTATTTCTAAATGATTGTCTGTGACTATTGAAACGTCAGTTTTGCTTGATCTTTGTACCCTTGATTATTATTAACCACTTGGTAGATTAATTAGAATCTATTTTTCTATTTAGAGGTCCTATTTTATATATTGCACACTAAAGAACTCCGATCATTTACGTCATCCATCGCTCAGATTGTCATCCAACATCTTCCACCTCCGAGGAGAGTTTTTGGCTTAGTAAGCCAAGTGTCCACCTGGCTGTTGTCCTTAATCTGATTCAAATAAAAATTTTACTACTTAAAACTCTTTCCCGTTCCACACCATTTGTGCATCAACTTGAAGAAGCGATGACATGCCACACAATTCAGAACTGGCAAACCCCGTAGAGCGATGGAATACAAAAGCTACCTCATGTGATACATTTAAACCCTAAATGAATGAACTGTAAAAATATTTTGAAGACAATAAAAGGACGAGCTTATTAGGAAGTAATATTAAATTTCGACTTTTCGTTTGGAGCGACTGGACTTCTTTTCACCTGGTTGTCGATCTGGAAGATTCATTATCGAAACGTCTTTCATCAACAGTCGATGTGTCATGTTCACGGCCTGTGATATAGCAGTGCCATGCTCCTGCTCGTTTGTTTATATAGGTTCTTTATCGAAGGATTTGTTTTATTATACCCCGCTGTTGCCATGCAAGTTCCCTTATTTCGCTGGCACCGGGGTGGGTTCCGTTTTGGGTGACCTTTTAGTCCATTATTGAATTATCACGTGGTTTATCTTGTTCAGTGGGTGTGAATGCCCCTGAACAAGGTATGAACATCATCGGAATTCTCAACTGCTTTGCTGATGGAATATTTACAAACAAATGCTTCAATGCGGCTGTTTAAATGTTGAGTGCTATAACGGATTCCATATAAATAAACCGAAATTGAGACTCAGCCAATAGGAAAAATTAAAAAATGCTATTCGATGCGTTGATTTTCGGATACCCGAGACAGGGTCTGTGGGAGTAGGTAATATTAGGGGTACATTATTCAAGCAAAGTCGCATGGTAATCGAGGTGACATTGCAACTATTTTTGGAAATAGTCAGTTCCAGATAACTTGACAGAAATCAGAAATACTCACGGTGTTTACATTGAAGGCGAAGTAACCAACCTGTAGATCACAGAATGAAAATAACAAGAGAACTCCAACCAGTGCTTGAGAGATATCGTTTGTGAGGGAAAGAAGATAATGAATTCGGTGATTAAGGAAGTTTTCCTTGTTTTTTAGTCCTGGATCGAACTCGAATAACTTGTCAACTAAGGTGTACGGAAATGATCACGGATTTAATTGATGAATAGAGTGGGATAAGGGAAATCTTACTTTGCAGTAAATGAACTGAAATGTTTTGCCCACAAATAAAATAGGGCAAATTGTAGGATGCTCACAGTTTTAGCACAGTTTCTAAACAGGTCAAAGCAAATTGATGAATCAACCAAGGTACTCACTTTTTACTTGGATGCTGAAAAGGATCATAAATCCCAATAACTAAGACATTAATAATCTGGAACGACAGTCCAAAGGGGAGTGGGATGGGATGGTAGTCAGGTTTTCATGTGGAATCAAGTAAGAACTGCCAGACGTGCAACAACCACACCGCCATTTTTAAAGTAGAAACAATATTTGGGCGAAACCTGTAACAGGATACAACATTTTAAAACATCTAAACAAATCTTGTCTCCTGAAAACCATGAGGCATGAAAAATTTCATTGTACGATTGAAAAGTTTTCCTGAATAAGTGCTTGATCATGAAGTGATCCGAAAATATTGGCTCATTGTTTTCACCAAAGAGAGATTCCTGAAAAAGTACTCACAATTCGCTATTACTGTTTTCTCCAAGTTAGATGCCAAATTAGAAGTTTACTTGAAAGGTACACACTTTTGATACGCCCAATTGGGAAACGATTTACTCCAACGGTAAAGTGGATAACCGACCGGATTGTGTCTGCTTCCCAGAGAAACAGTTGAAAAGCTAGTTTTGATCTACGAAGGTAGTTTTACAAAGTGTTCTGGTAGTACCCACTTGACTGAAGAATAACAGCTCTATCACTTAGTTGAAAAGCTATACTGAAGACGAGGTGCCACTCATTCTCCGCACGATTTTATTGCGACTACTACCGGAAGATGGAGAAAAAATTGGTTTTCAGTAGAATCAAGAGGCACACCGAGCCAGATATTCATGCATTTTTAGACAGGTGTGTTGCGCCACACATTCCATAAAACTATTTATCCAATTATCACTAGGGTATCAAGGACGCTGTATGAGTATGCTTCATTCATCAAATTTACTCAGATAATGTGGGATCTGTGTATCGGATACCATGCAACAAATATTGTACTCTTTTTGATCTAAGTCAGCACTCTGCGATACATTAAAGAGTGTTCTATAATGGGATGTATGACAAGTGAATTACCACGTACTGTCCAGCTCCTTGACGGATGCTGTTTTTCAGAGGTCTTGAGATCATATGGATGTAGTCAAAACACTTTGGGCGTTCATGAACACTATTTTTCTGCAGGTACAACTTGAGGAAAAGCGAAACTTGTGCTTTAAATGCAAAACCCCGTAGATGTTGTACCGATTGTTTGCATACATCTGAAAAGAAGATTCTGTTGCAAGAAAGTCGCGTTCTTTTGCGCATGATTCAGTCAGATTTTGGTGTAAGAGAGTGCAAAACAAACTACATCAGGTACCATGAAACATAACGCATCCTCTTTGGTGAATAAACTATTCATGTGAAAGCTCAAATAAGTGTTGGAAAAATTTTGCGTCCATGTTGGGACACGGAAGCTGTGCGCATTATCTTTATATTCCTGCTGGGACTGGAGCTGTGATCCTTCAAGTGTCGGTTAAGCCCTACGATCGATGACGAACAACCAGATCAAGCAAGTTATGTTCTTGTTTCAACCTGAACAGATTCATAATCAGTAATGTTTGTGTATTGATCTCATTTGCATCAGGTCGTCAGAGACGAAATTTGTAATGAGGCCTATTACCAATTACAATTTAGAGTTACATTATTTCTTAGTGAGCCACACATTTTCTTCTAACATGTCTCTTAATGCCTCAGCAAATATCTCAAAACGTTTCGGCTTTAAATATAACAAACTGACAATCTAATATTTGGATGTTTGAACAAGTTTTACGCATGCGTTATTTATAGGAGGTAAGCGGTGGTAGACAGTTCAAAACTTAGAGGATATTTTTATCTCCTGAGTTAAGAAACAGCTAACAGAATCCAATTGGTTTGCGATATTTCGTTCACGTTGATCAAACGAATGTACATTAGGCGGTCTGTCAGAACGAAAAGAGTACAGTGACGAGCTGTAAGTTGCTTTCGAATCCTATTCATCGAAAAAGCGCTTATTAATTATGGCTAAGTTTTGTTGGTAGCAAGCAAATTACGTTAACTCATTTAGATGAAACGGTGGAAATTAAAGTGGTATTTTCTGAGATAGACTTGTTTTGAGAACACAAAACGGTGATCATCATTTAAGTCCGGATACATGTCGCAGCGTCCTAGCTGGGCCTCACTACAGAAAACCACATAGTTTCTATTTCACAAGTGATGACATTCTAACGTGATTCCAGTTCATTCAACCGCGCACGTGGTTACCACAGCAATGTCAGATTGATTTAAGTCACCTTCCGCTGACACGACATGGGCGTACGACGCTTGATTGCTATGATTACTGCAAATCTTAGCAACCGTCAAGTTGAAGTTGTGTGATTTACCCGGGAACGATTCCCCTCAATGTGCTTGGTGGCCAGTCACAAGCAGACAACGAGCAACTGAAAACAAAGGAGTTCTGCGCAACTGGTTTGACTAACTGGTCATTTCTCTCCAGCCCTCAAACTCTGTTTATGTGGGTGGTTCCTCCCTCACTTTGAAATTCGTTGCTAACGTGCTTCTCTGTTGCGAAACTTCCGATCTTGGATTCTCGCGGATATCAGCACCAAAATGCTATGTTTCCATTTAACTTCAAAGGCGACGATGTATATACACTATTACCAAGATAGCTTGTAAAGACTGTGGCTAACATAAAGTTTTGCTACTAAGCTTGTACTTCGCTTTAGATCAAATCAGATTCCGAAGTCGTTGCTCAAAACAGAAGGCGACTGCGAAGCCACGTAGGTGGAAAGAACAGAGAAGCAGCTGCAGTCGCGAAAGTGAAACGAATGAGTGAATGAATGGTACACTACCCGTAATGAAAAATGGAAAGAACGTTTAAAAACCTGTTTGACGTTACTTTAGGCTCAGAAAAATGATCAATGACGTAATGATTAATGGATATGATACGATCAACCTGTACTTTCAGTGCAATGTTTAGACAAAGAAAGTTTATCGAGACAGTTCAGCCTACATAATTCGTCAAAAAAGCCGATGCCATGTTTGATAGTGTGCAATATGCGTGATCCATTGAGCTTTCATTAAACAGCACTGCAGCGAAAGTATACTAAAGTCAGCTGTGCTTAACGAAAAAGAGCTTGCCTAAACAGTATAAAGCAAAGGTAACCCTGTTTCATTAAGTGAAAACGCTCGAGTTAGATTCAGAAATTATCCAGCATCGAATATGCTCACTGGATTTTGACTCGAACTACCCCCTTCCATTTCTTTCGGGTCGTGGAAAAGCTCCACATAGAACATTAGTTTAACTCAGCTCATCATCAGATCAGATAAACCGAGATGATTTCTATCCTTCAAGTACCAAATAATCAAAATGCTCACTCTGAAATAATATCCAGAAAATAAATGGACGAGTTTACTTAGCAGCAAAATGAACTACCGAAGTAGATCATATATTACACGACACGCGAAATTGCATGTCAAGTTTTGTTTTTAACAAGGATCAAATTGCAAAGTATTTTCATTTAAACTACTTCATCCGATAACCACTAATACACTGCACTCTTGCGAAAATCAGGGCCAAGCGATGTTCCTATAGCAAGGTATGTGGGAGTGATTCACCCTAAACTGTTTCATTCCCGTTTAGTCATTTTGATCTGCTTATGACTCGTGTTCTTTCACAATCAGATTAGCCAAACAGTGGAAGTTGTTGGACGTCTTTCTGTTCACTGGTTCCTGACCAATTTCTCTCAGACCTAAGCAGTAAATGTAACAGCGCGTAGCATTCTTTCCTGGCCGTTTTATCATGTCCCCTACGTGGAAATCCTTTCATCAGTTACAGTAAACTTCCGTCTATGAATCAAGCGTATTCTGGATAGCGTTCTATAGTTGGTAACATTAATCCGACGAACAAATGTAGAATCTGATTCATTCACTCGCGTCTTTTCCAACTTCTGAATTCCATTGGTGTTAAAAGATCTAAATATAAAACCTAGAGTCAACATTCAACCACATGTGTTATTTGAAACAGAACAACACCTCAATATATCACTACTTGGGAATAAAATATCTTGGCAAAATGAAACAAAATAAACTCCCAGATTACTAAAAACGATTTCATCGTGAGATCGGAAATCGGGCTCATCATGAACACACATTTGTTTGTCCACTGAACCGATCATCGAGATTACACGTGAAAGGGCGCGTGTATGGGGAGGGGTGGTCCAGGGAAGCTTTAACGATTGCACAAAATGTTTTTGGGCACACAGAGATGGGGTTGTGCAAACGAAAGTCCACCGCTTCTACTGTAGCCAGCATCCGACAGCGAACCTGCCTCGATAATCACCCGCGAACTTTATACAGGGGTCGGAAAGCCCCGGACACGTCCACAGTGTGATTTGTTTCAGCTAGGTGTGAAACCACTGCGCTAGTGAGTGACTTAATCGTTCCGGTGTTCAGCCACGCAGGGTGGTGTTCACGACCGTGCGGCCTATGTACGTTGTTCCACAGGAACAGGTACTGAGTATAAACAGAATGAGACTGTAGAGTCTGGTACTTCAGTCGCAAACACACAAGTGGCTTGGATGTGAACAACACACGAAGCTTGGGTGCATAGAAAGTCTCATCGATTGCGTCGGATAATCTTCTTTGTATGTGTCCCCTTTGAACGGCAAAGAAATTTACATGGATTTTTTCTCAACTTCAGTGTTTTGTACAGAGTCTTCCGTGCACTGAATCATCTTGTTGTGGACGTTTCTAGTAATCGGTGATTTTATTTTGTTTCATTTTCCCAAGACAATTTTATTCCCAAGTAGTAGTAGTGATATATTAAGATGTATTGGCATGAATAGGAATCTCTGAAAACGAGCTTGTTCACCACTCTGTTGTTCTGTTTGACATGCGTTAATGTTATCAGAAATATCGTTATTGTGTAAATGAACAACGATCACCTTCCCAATTCATGTGAGATATCTCGCTGACTTTTCTCATAAATCAATCACTGAGCGTTGCTTGGCTCTCCTGTTCATTCACCTAACAAATGGGCTTGATTTATTTGGGACAAATCACTTGGTCTGCCCAGATAGGATTGTACGGATTATTCAACATGGTTTCACCAGAACCCGCAAGAACCTCCGAGGGAAAAGCATAATCGATAGCCAACAAGCAAACCGAAATCCATTTTAAAAACAATATTCAGGTGAACATGTTTTCGGTGATTTCCTTTTCAAGACTTTATAATCACATCCATATGAAACAGTTTCAGTAGGATCCAACAGAAAAATGGACGAGTCATCGGTAAGCCCGAGAGAAATCAGACTAATACACTGATTGGATTACGCATTCAAAACTCACTGTGTTACGTCATGGCCATCTGAAAACGCGACTTCTGCTTCTCCTGGTTAGGGGAGTTTGAGAGGTTAGATCAATTTTCTTTGTGCGCTCAGTTTAGACTTCATGAGTCGGATGCTAATCCCCTCTGCGGTCATTAACGTCCGACTCAAAATGGTCCAGAAAGGTGTTCTTCTCATCTACATAACGGCGATATTGTTCAAAACAATTAACACCCGCGACCCAACCACCTTTCTGTTCGACCCTATTCAAATTGTTTCATATAAATATGATTGTAAAGGCTTGCAAAGGAAATCACCGAATACTTCTGTTCGCCCATATTGTATATTCTTAATCAATGGGTATATTTCGTGATTTGAAATTCATTTTGATTATTTTGTCCTTCAAGGGGGCTTTTATTGTACGCTGTTAGAGGAGAATTGTGAGACAAACATACCATTGATTTTCAGGTATGATCATACTCTCCGGGTCAGGATAGGTTGACGAAATTGAACAAAGATCTACTGGTAATTCTAATGCGATGGACAAGGTTTGTGATGACCGAAAAAAAGCACTGGGCAGCTGTTTCGTCCTTTTCGGGACTCGTCCGTAGGGCATACTTTTTGTGTCCCTGTCAGGACATTTANNNGGACATTTACCTTGTGGCGAATTTACTATTTCTCAAGACCAGCAAGATTACCTGGTGCCTCTGAACAATCGAATGGGCTAATCCAAGCTCGATACTCTAAATCTACTGGTAATAGTTTTAAAATGCAAAAAGATTTTGTATCGGTACTTCTGGAGTTAAACTAACCTTAATAATTCACAGAGGTGAATTTAGGAAACCCTTACACTACATGACTAGAAAAGCTTGCATGGCAAGAGTGAATGGAGTGGAACAATTCATCATATTTTTAAGACTTTAACAACCTGTTCTGGTTGTGCCTTACATACCAGTTAACCCGATATATGTATACCTATTTAAGAAGTACGGCGACAGACTTAGTTGCGCACTTAATACGTAAAAATTGTCTTAGATGGCGAACTTCCTTACCTGAAATGATGGTTTCACCAATGGTCCTCCACAACCTCTGCTCGTAGACCTTTTTGCAGCTAAACCTGACGGAAGTTCATTAGCAAATATTCATGACGAAATACGTACTATAATGGCGCTATAGGAACGAATATTTACTCGAGAAATAGCTGTAAACATCAAATAGAAACATTCAATCATTTCTTCCCGTCCTAAATAATTGTTCAAATTACGTTAGAGATGAAAATCAACAACGGTCTTACTTTATTAGACGTATTTCTATCCCGCTGTTCGGTAGCGCAGTATACACAGACAATTTACCCTTTGGGGTAGCATAATAAATGTCACATTTGAGTACTGATGCACAGCATGAAGAATCTCGTTCTCGGCATTTTTAACAACAGAATAACATTATCCTTTAAAGATCCATATAGATAATGAAAAGGAAGTAAAGCTCAAATTAAAAATAAAAACGTCTGGTCCCGGTGGTATAGCAAGCCTTGTACTTAAAGAAAGCATTGCCTCTATTGTTAGAATTTTACCAGAACTTATTAACTTATGCTTTGGTACCAAGTGGATCGCAAAAGATGGAGACCATCAAATTCCACTGAATAATGTGCTGCTTAACTTTTTCAAAGTCTGAAAAATTCTTCTAAATACACCATCTTCTCTTCGATTGACTACCCTAATTTATTCGGTTATTTTCTTTCTTGTTCCACTTAAGATGTGCCGTTAGTCTACTTTTTGATTCCATTTTCTCTTCTACTGACAGAAACACTAAGGCTGTCCGAATCAGTTTTCTTCATAACACGGACGCCTTCAGTAGTTCTAACACCCTTAAATTACTCCAATTGCTCATTAAGGGTGAAGTACAACGATCAACTAACGAGTTACTCATGAACTGCTTCATTGATCGCTGACAGTTGACTTCACATGAATTTTACATTTCCTGTGATCGATTGAAACTTTTCGCGAGTTTTCCTCTTGCATGTCCTCCAGTCTCATCTGTGGCACTTCATTAATTCTTAAATGTGCACACATCAACGTTTTGGGAATATCCTAACCAAATTTATCCAATCACCCTATTCAACAAGCTGACTTGTATAAGGCCTCTCCGACTATTCAGATAGTAACAATTCTTGTTTGAATATTCCTTGATGTGCTGATATTCTGCTCTTGTTCATTAAAGGTTATAAGTACGATATACTGTTTGTACTAAACCCTGACTTTCTCATTCCCCATAACTAACCATAGCCAGACCACCGACTAATAAATCCCAAGGTGTATTATTTGATTTCAGTCTTGTACGAACGGATAATATCATTGCAGTTTTTCCAAAATTCAAAAGGCCATCTATTTATGCCTCCCAATTGTTCCACACCCTTCACATATCATTAAAGTTTTCTGTCTATGTGAAACCACTTTATTGGCCTTATGATTCTCTAGAAATTCATGCTCTTTATACTTACTAAGAACTACAGACCTAACTGGAGAAACCACAGAAATCTCAGCAAGTTATTCGTCATTTATATTTCATCAATAATCACTGATGCATCTCATAAATTCCCTCGAAGGAAAGTAGTGCAACACACTCAACATGTTTGCCTTGATCGTACCCATGATATCCCTACCTCTTCCTAGCAGTTTCACAGCAAACTTGTGTATGCTTATATAAAGGTCAACAGGTATTCTGTATCCCATCGAGCCTGTCATTGTATTAACCACACAGTAATTCACCTAATGATTAATTCATGTTGAAACCATTATGAAACAACTGAATATTAATTCCTCCGGGTGCATAAAGTAGTTACATTAAGCAATCTGATTTTAAAGACAAAATTTAGCCAGATTGATTGATAATGATTGATAAATTTAAGGCCTATGGACATCTTGATTAACTTCTACGTATGAAACGGAAACTGCTCGCAGTTCGAGAGTAACTGGTCTGCATTGTGATGCAGCATTTATTGTTATATGTAAATGGAATTTTCTGGGATTTTACAAACTTACTGACAAAAGGCGTATCTGAGAGGAGTAGGGTTGTGCATCAGGCAGGCAGTGAGCAGGATGGAAACACAAAGATGCAGCTACGCAACTGAATAGGAAGTGCTGCAAGTCGGTGAAAAGTCCGACAGAAAGCATTCAATGATGAGCAAACACGGGTGCACACAGAATGCCGAATTGCGATGAAGTGCGATCGACCGAAGGANAGGAACGCAGATGGGTAGTCAGAGTTGATAACAGACAGACACGCTTGCATACAATAGATAATTATTCAAAAACCAGAGAATAGCGCAAACAAACAGCGGAGGGAAATGGCTGTGGTTCAGTGGAGAAATAAAATGAGGGTGGGAATGAAACACTGTGATCCGGTAATAACGCAGTAAAATCAACCGGGCAGAGAGCCTTGAAGCTTTGATAAAACATTCGACTCGCTGACCGTCACAGAACGGTAAGCTAACGTCGAGTTCCGGTTTATCTTCACGGTGGTATCCTCATCAGCAGTTGCATTACTATAGTTGTCATTATTATCAATACAATTAGTGTGCTCAATGCCTTAAATGAGAGCGGATTCCAAAATATATTTATGATCAATAGTTGTGACCACACGGAGAAAGACCATGCTCATTTCAAAACAAACGCCAATACCCAGTAGTACACTCGTGTTTGAAAAAGACGAGCGTGGTTTTGTACTTCATCAAGTAGAGGACGATGAGTAAACCTGAGAATGGATTCAAATGACAGTCACTGTTTTTTACCATTTTAATCACTGCGGTTTTACCTGAAGTTGCAAACGTTAACTTCTGGCCTAACTGGTGGATGACCAATGTGACCCATATGTAAACGAAACGAGAATCAAAATTCTGGGATCGAAATGACTTGTTGTCATTGTTAGTCACCTTATTGAAATCAGCTGGCCGTAAACCACTGATTTATGCGGAAACTGTTATTGGTAAGCAAACTCGTTCAAACTCGTCCAAGGTTGATGGTCGTTGTTTGGTTTATGCTACCCCAGGCAGTTCATCCTATTGGAACTAGATCCACGAGTTACGATAATTTACCATTGATGCCCGATTCCCCACGCATCACTGTGACTAAAAGTTTGCTGGTACTCTAGGATGGAAATGGCATCCGGATGAGACCGGTACACACCAGTCTGATAAGTATGACCTGCGGAATTTCATCATGGTTGTAAACATTTTGCAACTTTCTGACTATTTAGGAATTTTTTCAATAACATGCATAAAAGAAATTTAATTTTACAAGATTTGAATCCGATGGATTCTGCGAGGACCACATTAGTAAACTTTGACTATTTCATACGTAACAGTTCACCCTAGTTTCGACGGTTTATTTATTAGCGTTCAAGTAACTTCGACCGTTATGGAAAATAATGAATATTTTGTGATGATTTATCCTCGGAGATAAGGTCGGCCAAGAGGCTACGCGTTACAGGTTTCAGACAAGGAACCACAGGGATGTAGCATCAATCAGTCAGAAGCCACGCAGTTCAAAACGAGGCAGTGTGACGGTGAGACCACAAGCAGGCTACTGGTGAAGATTTGTTTGATAACTGGGAATTTGGGGTAAGGCGTAAAAAGTGATCGATTGAGAGAAAGAATCTTATTTCCCAGAAGCTTTCATTGTGTACACAGTTTTGGGGTGATGCTTGTGAACGATCGTGGCATGATTAAACTTGAATAAATGAACATTGGTCAAATACGAAAATCGTAAAGCGGTGGGTGTGATTAAAGCAAGGACTCTTTACGCCCACATTGTTGACTTATCAATAAGCTAAGTTTTCTGCGTTCCGCATATATTTACTTTCGAATACCATAGGCAAAATAATGCAATAATAATGACAATAATAATAGAAATAATATAACGGATAATATCTTAGACGGAGCTTAGGTGACAACAACTAAACATCTGATCTTTCTCCTCCTCCTGTTATCAAAAATAGAAGCGGAAAGGAGTAAACGGAAGTTCATCAAACCGGGTAAATGTGATTGTTACTACCAAGTTTGAAACGGAGAGCACGCTTACGAGGCGGAGACTAAATTAAATCATCTTTGCAGGACATTGCCCTGGCATCCTAGTATGCCTGCTTTTGTACGAGAACTGTGACCATTAAACCGTACAACTTATCATCATGAGGACGAATTGTACTTTTGAGGATGTTTCGCTACTTGAGTATTAAAGATAGAAGTTTATTTCATCTTAATAAGATCTATCTCCGTAGTCTCTTCATTCTTCCTTCTTAGTGTCTCCTTTGCTACCCACTGCGATACAACCCATGAATCAAACAGAGCATAACATGGATGCATGAATTTACGCATGGCAAAGTAACTACCTAAATCCTAACTACGTCCAATTCGAATGCAAATAGTTAATAGTACGTATACTGTTCCGCGTGTATAGAGAAAAATCAAAACCGTTGAAAAAAGACTCACATTCCACGTAGAAATGAAATGGCACAGGTTTTTTCAGACGTGTAATTTCTCTCACAATATACAATAATCCTGTAATTGTGACACATCCGGGCCAATCACGGTCGTTAAATCGACAAACTTCCCGGCTATCCGGCGATCGCCATGAAGGAAATACGAGTTTGACCAACATGACTATTCACCCAGACGATTTCGTGTCTCTGGTTCACAGTGCACTTGTGCAATGAAACTGAGTACGTCTACCGCACCTTTACAACCTATTTTAACTTATCGATCGATATTCCACTCTGTGGTGACGGTGAAAATCAAAAGCTGCACACCGACTGAGATCCAAAACAATTTATTGCTTACTGGCAATCCACGTGATCTTAAGCGCTTACATTTCTAGTAACAGTGATAGCCGTCGGTCTGCGTAATTGAGCAAATCTATTCTGGTCGATGCGATCCGATCTGATGCTTTGGGTGTCAAGTGAACGCTAGCATGTGAACCAAAAGTTCTGGTTGACGTTCGTGAGAGAATTTGTGTCATTGTTATTGATGTACTTGTATGTATGCGTGTGTGGGGGGGGGGCTCGCATGAAATTTACGGGAGCAGTTAGCTGCTCCTGGTTTAGTTCACTCTCGACAATCTATTATAAATAAGAATAAATGAACCAGGAATTGTTGAACAACAATAGCTTTACACTGGTTATGAGTTCTAAATCACGTTTGACGTGCAGTTCACTTGCTTAAATAGCATTTTATGGGAAGATATTTGTGAACCAGATGAATTTCATCACAGGCTTTAGCGTGATGAAATGTCTATTGATTCAAACCTTGTCAAGGGACGCACCATAAAACCTGTTGTTACAAGGGACAAATGGTGACCACATCCAGAAATTTGAAGTGAAATCTCCCTTAAAAATTATCGCACTGATTTCATCAGTTTTCGCGGCTGACATAAAACAATAGATTTTCGTTCAGTCATTGGATAATCGAACGGACTATCCAAGAAATGGTTTACAAAAACGATTGGTTTTGTTCTTTGGAAAGAGATGGCCCCATGCGTCAAGTGCTCAAGACAACTAGAAAAACAGTCTCTTCAAACTATTTACGAATGGCATGAAATGTGGTACATATCTGAGTTACATCATTGCGGCGTTCATCATCGGGTATAGGTAACATCCTTGGTGAGATAAACTCATGAATGAGCTGAGTCTATTAGCGACGACATTCAGCTGTTGTCATCCTACACCATTGAGCAGTGCAATAAGTTCAAAGTGGTGGGCTAAAATGATCAAAGTACGGAGCGAGTGTTAAGGAAAGAACATTAAAAGTACAAAAATAATGAAACGTATTTGATGACGCTACTCAGCTTGCTTTCACCATTTGGTTTACATAAATCGAAGAACAATAAATACACTCAGTGTGGCATCGGATAGAAAAAGTCACGAAAATGTATTACTTTCCTAAAACACACATCGGACATTTATATATAAAAATGATTTCGAAATTAAACAGGTCTCTACAAACATAGGTTGCTGCGGCTGTTGTTTTTGCTGCTGCTGCTGCTACTCCACTACTGCTGCGACCAATGATGCTAATGATTATGATGATGATGATGGTGGTGATGATGACTGTCTTTTATTCGATGCATTAGCGACAAAGTCTGAGACTTTTATGAGCAAAATGTGCAAAAACCACATTGTTATGTTTGAGTTAGGATAGATACAAACAATTAAACATATTGGGTTTTGATGCGTTTAGATGCCTGGTTTAATTGAGTGTTGGAGCGAGAGGCTGGGTCATATCGTCTGTAGAGTGAATTGACGATTTTTCCGTGGCTAGCGGAATATCAAAACCTGACCCTGGTTACGCTGCTAACGAAATTCGGGTTACGTCACCCCGATTAATTTCTATCCAGCTGTGCTGAGAAACCTCTTACATAATCATTTTTACGCTCCGTGTGCTATGCTCGGTCGATATTAGAGTTCCTCTCCGGATCGGTTATATGCCCGTGGTCAACCATACGTTGCGAAATTTATTTCACGATGATCTTAACAGCACCCGATAGAAAAGAGGTCGCACAATGTCTCATTATTCGCTCCTGGAAGCGTCTGTTATTATACTTAGTACAGCGGATATTAATATTTCACGTATCCCGGTACTGTTGAGATAGCCTAGAAGGCCTCTGTTGAACGGTGAATAATCTCTTTTATGCCACGATTATAACAAATCCAACCGGAAGTTTTCTCTCCTGACCTTTTCAGCGGTAGGTGCTAAATTTTATATGTATTTAGTCCTGGAAACAAACCAAAAAACGTGCTCTTTCTTTGCTGTCAATAATATTTACTCAGTGTGTTGATGAACAAAATTTTTTGTATGAACCTTGCTTTTTGCTCGTCTCTTTTATGTGCATTACTTCAAAAACCAGCGTTTCTCGGCTACATACCTATCTCTGGCAGCTAGACAACTGAGTCCCATTTAAATTGAAGGGGAACAAACTCTGGCAATGTGTACACACAGTAACATCCACGAATATTTACGAAACGCACTTTCTGTGAACATGAGCGAAGATAAAATCTTTTTTTCTGTTTCTGTAGCAAACCTTGTAGCTGGATGAACATTATCGAATGCTTGCAAAAATTTGTTAACATTTGTTTCTTGTTGGCAAGTTAGCGACGGGTTCAGCATACTTATCCATGATAGAAATCATGTCATGTCATTTTGCGCGTTCGCGTTTCATCAAAAAATATGTCTTCATGGTGATCTATTTTTTTCTCTATTTAATTTTGAGCATGGTGTCTCTTTTTCTGAAACAATGGACATTGCTCATGAGGTATAGTCAAACCTATTCATAATTGCACAGTAGCTCCAGACTGATGGGGTAACATTTTAGAGAGTTATATCCACCTTTGGTCTGTCTGTTCTGTACGTATACTAGTTTGCATGGGAGCCGGCACGACTTGCATGAACCAGTCAGCTTTGCTGTCTTTTGCTTTACTCGTATAGAGAAAACCATGATCATCAATACCTTGATATCGCGCCTTTAGCTGGCTGTTCAAGCTTTAGTTATTTTAGTGCCTTTTCTGGCCAAGATTGTTCACTTTGAAGGGTGTGTGAATTCAGTGCCATACTTTTGCTCCCTAAACCTTATGTTTTCGGATACTCTGCAGCTTAGCCAGGCTAAACTTTCGGTACTTTTGAGGATACCACATGTTACCCCTCAACTAATTGATCGTTTTTCCTGACAAGTGACGGGTTGATAAAATATTGAAAATTGGTTCTCTTAGGTCGGGTGAACGGAATTCAGTTCCGCCTAGTCTTCGAGATTGGCAGTTTGTTTGCAATCGTTCCCTCACCAACCAAGGTGACAACTTCAATCCTTGTGAAGTGGCAGTGTTCGATTGTACCTATTCACTTAGGTACAGTCGGTCTCCTGCTATGTCGCACCCCTGAGAAGTCGCATTTTTCAATATCTTTCCACTTTTTCGAAAACCCAAACCCACCATATGCCTAACAGTAGGTTCTGATCATGCAATGTCGCACCCCTCAATGTATCGCAGCCCCTGACACCTACTCACTTGGTCGTTGAGCAATGTTCGAGACGGCCATTGACGGATGAGTATCTCAGGAAGAATGTCAGCTGAAAAACAACGGAATGTCGAAGACAGTGAATGAGACCACCTTGGTTTAGTTTACTGCTCTGAGGGACAAACAAGGTGAGTTTTCCATGGTGGAGAGCATCGTTTGTAAGAAGGCAATCCAGCGAGAACAAAGAATGCATCATGCTTTTAAACGTCGGTTTCGTTCGTGGTCAGACGGGCGTGGTGTTCAATCCTACAAAGTAATAGACAAGCAAATATTCATGTGCATTACTTTATGGGTTTGTGGGGAACGTTTTGCGGTACGAAGTGATGCAATGGATGAGTTTCGAGCGGGATTACCACAGTTAATCCATAGATATACTGACTGATATTTTTTATACTGATGAAAGAGCTTTGTATTACGATTAGCTCTCAGCAGGAACATTAAGTCTATGGAAAAACAGTTTCCGGATACAAGAAATCCAAAGAAAGGGCCAAGTTANCAAGAAATCCAAAGAAAGGGCCAAGTTACTGCTTTGTGGGAGCATGACTGGATAAATCTTATCCCCGTCAGTTATCCGAAAATTTCAAACTCCACGATAGATAGAAACATACTTCCCCACGATCATAAGTTGAGAAAACGAGTCGGTGAGCGAACAATTGTTTTCGGGTATTCCTAGTCATGCTCTTACATATCATATAGTGGAAAAATTCTTATAGAAGGATAACAATTGGCTCAATTTAAGGTCATTAATCTGAGGCAGAGAGGAATGGAAGTGTATGTGTGCATGCAGGAATGTTTAGCATGTTAGTTGATGTGACCTTTCCCAAATAGGGTCAAGTGACACGTCATGTTCTGTCTTGGTTTTCACACCCAGCCAAGGCAATTGGAGCGCCTGCATCAGTCGTTTTGGGCACACATGTTAGGGCCTAGTGAGTGAATGGCGATCGCCTCGGCCATGGCCAGTGTCCAAACTCAGGCCGCTTTCGATCGATTGAGTGGGACATGATAAACAATATCGAAAGCTTTCTCCGGTTCGATCTTGTGCCCGGTGTCGACGAGATACCGCACGATCGCGCTTGAGATTCAGCCAGTCTACCGCTTAACGCGCTTAGACAAACGCCTTCCCGTACGACCTACGTAACATGCGCCACAGACGCACTTAAAAGAGTAAATTATCATGGATGAAGGCGGCCTGAGTTTGGACACTGGCCATGGCCGAGGCGATCGCCATGCACTCACTAGGCCCTAACATGTGTGCCCCAAAACGACTGATGCAGGCGCTCCAATTGCCTGGCTGGGTTTGAAAACCAAGACAGAACATGTACGAGCATGCCTAGGAATATCCGAAAACAATTCTTCGCTCACCGTATCGTTTTCTCAATACAATCATAATTCTTCAAAGAACTCATGGATGACTTCTGCGTTATTTCACAGTTGGCTGTCCGATGTCAACCGTAAGGTGGTTTCTCAAAAACGTTTTGTTTTATTATTTATAGATACCGCCTCTAGCCATAACAAAGCCGCAATATTCTTCGATGTCAAATTAGCACAGCTGCCTTCGAACTTTTCTTCAATGTTACAACCGGTGGATCAGGTGTGATCTTTCAAATGTTCGTTTTGAAAAATTTACAGGAATACGCTTTGTCTTTCATCGAAGATGAGCAACTTAGCATGACAGCTGAAGTGGACATCCTCATGGGCGTTCCACGGAAAAGCCACCGAAATCGAATACCCAGAAAGGCAAAGTCATCTCACTTAGAGCCTAAAGAGTGACCGCGAGAAGTTGTGGATAAGGAAGTGTAGAGAGATGGAGAAGGCTGCGGTAATCGGTAGCAGTCGCAATATTTTTCAGCCTTGGTTTTGGAGTTACCGCAACGCCTGGGCTCAATATGGGAGAGGCAACGGGTTCCAACTCAGTGGTGTGAATTGGTCATCAAACTGATTTACAACGAAGGCGACAGATCCTGTTGTGAAAACCACAGAGGAACTAGTTTATTCAACATTATCTCTAAAATTCTGGCCGGAATTATACTCCGAGTTCTCCACGGAAATTGGTGTTCGCCAGGGTTGCCCACTCTCTCTGTTTCTATTTAACTTTATCATAGATGTAATTTTTGAAACAGCCTTACCCTCGTGCGAGGATAGCGGCATCGACTTACTCCCAGGTTAGGTGCAGAGTTTTAGGTAATCTTGGTCATCCACTGGAACAGGCGGCGACCTCCATAAACTACGGTGGTTGGGACATGTATTGCGTACGTCACCAAGTGGCTTGCCGCGATGAGACAGGTACCGAGTGGAAAAAGGTCAAGGGCGGTCAATCTAAAATCTGGCATGAGGGTTTGAAAACCCTAACCAGGACACTGGGTAACAAGTGCCGTTTAGCAACCTGGACCCCGAAATCGTGGTGCCCAGTGGTTAGAGACGCTGAGTGATATGACTGAGTGTCGCAAACAGTGGTGCTCGTACATCTGCTGAACATTACTGCAACCCAAATCTACATGAATTACCTATCTTCTCCTTTAATTTGCTCTGAAGATTCCCATCCTCATTCTGCTCCTTTTTTCTTATCGGCGGTCAAAAGACAACGACAAAACGAGTGAACAAAAGTGCTTGGTTAATGGTTGTAAAAATTGAACTGAAACTGAACAGTGGCCACCAGAGCCACGACCATTTGGTTTTTCCATGTGTTCATTGAGGCACAAACGGGTGAAGGATAATGGCGATTGACTGGTAGGTGGGTATGCGGAGTAGTATGTTAAAACATACTACTCCGCATACCCACCTACCACCTCCAAGCGATCGATAAACGCCATCGCGCGGACGATGCTGTGTGAATGAATGAACGATAATCGCACTTGTCCTTGCTAGAGCACCGATGAGATTAGACAGGTAACCGGTCAAAGGTCATCGTAACCCTGGCCTAACGCGCCCCTGACTGTTTGAGCGATGCACTTTTAATTTGTGTATCACGTTATGACATCACGTGTTGTCACTTATGTTACTTATGTTTACCAACACTGATCTTCACGAATGTAGCGGTCGGTTTGAGCATACATCGTCAAAGCGAACGAACGAATAGATGTCTACCGACACTAATGATACACATTTTCACCAGAAAACCATGAATAGATTACACAGCGAATAATCAGTTTGGAATATGATAAAGAAGTCAATGCACTGAGTATACCCCGTGACAGATAGTGTAATTATTTTAGATGATGTGATTTCCTTCGGATATGTTTTTTGTCCCATGTTGGATCTGGTTCATTCTTGTTTTCCTCAAATGGGTTAATAATCATGTGATCATTATGGCTAAAACAGTTCTATATTATGATGGGCGCCATGTATTTAATTCTGTGGTTCACATAAAATTGCAAAGGAACAGAGGAATATCTGCAATTAATATGCATTAACTGGGTTACAAAAAATTCCCCTGAAGGAAGGCTAGTAGTTTCCTGGTAAACAGACATTTGAAACTGAAAAATGGCTGAATTCCGGATGCAGTGTACCGATGTTAAGCTAAGAGCATCGTAAAAGACCTCAATTTCTTGGATGCATGAAGGATACACCGGACGGTATATTTAAATTGCGTTATAAATAAACAGTACATAATTATAAAATTGGGGACAAAAAAGGGCAGTCACGTAGTTATCATCGATCCGATTTATTTTCTGGCAAAACTCAACCGATTTTTCATACTACTTAATAGCACCTACTACTGACCAACATGCTACCATACTTTTCGAATTCCCGAGGGGTGCGACATAGCGGGAGATTGACCGTATTTTCCTTTCCACGGACCATTTACTATCCCTTGTTCGTTCTGTATTCGACCCGGTTCGCCGTTGAACTGGTGAGAGGTGAGAGACGGTGAGGTTGAGGGTGTGGGTTATTCGCCTTTCTTGATTGTAGTTTTGGTCCGTTCTCAGGTCAGGAGGTGACTATTTCCTACATCATTCAATCCTCAAGCTGCATTGACGTATACTGGAGGATGAACCAAAAACTCCGTTATCGCACAGTTCTAGGGAATCCCGAAGCGACAAAACGAAGGATTTCCCCTGAGGCGAGTAGTTTCCCAAGTAGCACAGCGTAGCGCATCGATCGGCCACAAAGAGCTACTTGTTAGCTCCATCGGCTTCATTTGTTATTCAACAGTAATCAACCTATAAAACGCATTCGTTATAGCTTTTATCGGTTTAAAGACTCACTTGATAATTAACTCCAAATAACTCTTATTTTCGGTGTGTTACTTCCATGATTAAATGCATTCTAATCAGTGTGCAAAATACGCTGAAGCCCATGGAGAGATAGGAAATCCAAGAACGTAACAGAAGTAGCTCAACGTTTGCTGTCTTATAGCTTTGAAATGTTCTTACAGGTCCTGTCAGAAAGCCATAAGCTACATTGTATCATGGACAAAGAGTAGACAGCATTCTGAACCGACCTCATTCGCGAATGCGATTGAATATGCCACAGCGACCGGTGGTATACTCAGAAGCATAATGACAGGAAAAGTACAAAATATTCCGTCTTCGCCAGTGTAGTGACACAAACTACCACTCATTCTACATGTAACCTTCCTCTCTTGCATCTCGTTGTTTTACCGCACTAAGGTCACTTGGTCATCGCGTTGCTTCCACTTTCTGCACGTTTCCGCATGCTTCCGCATCTCCTCTTTTGGCTTTGCAAGTTTATACAATACAACCGTCTTCTGTTTCGCGAAGTGTCTCATTCTGATTTCGTACGAACGCTCGCTTGTGACACAGACATATTGTGCCGGTTTACCGATAAACCAGCGCAAATTGGTGAGCCTCAGGGTTACCTATTTACCTTGAAAAAAAATTTACTCAGATAATTTTTCAATTTCCTCTAGGTCACGTTTCTATTAATTTTTCCGTAAATTTATTTTTACGGATCTGGTTCCGCTCACACAATTTTGAATTGCATTCATTTCTAGTTCTTGGCTTAACAAATTCTTCTGATTCTATCGTAGCATTTTAATTTTCCAAACGTACTTTTTCCTGCAAGCGTAACTCGGTCATATTTTTATAGTCGGTTCCTCAACCCCGTACCATATATACGCAGTTTATTATAACTAGCTCTGAGGAAAAGTATTCCACAGACAGCGAATCACTCCGGGCCCAAATCAGGGCACTGGAGTTCATGCCAGCTGACCAAATAAGCATTCCTCCGTCGTATGGCGATTTCTGGGGAGGGGTCATCCAGGTTCTGCTATCTGGGATACAACTTGGAAATCTCAAGCCGCCCGAGTTGCTGCGACACATGCGTGCGTAAGTGGGCAACACTTTTGTGACTTGGTGGGTTGCTGATGTCCGTCAGAACCTGTCACAAACATTTACTCGCGTTCTTTCTTGATGTCCGTCCAAGGAGGAATTAGAACGAAGGATTGGAATTATAGAAACGTTATATTCTGAAACCCGAAATGTTGGAAGTGAGCTTTTCTAGTTCAGGGTGTTATTTTAGCAACGGCGGCGGATATCTGAAAGTAGATCTGATCACTACAAAGCAAATGTGCGATACTGAGCTTACAGTGAGGAATTGTGTCGTTGCGGTCTTTTCGACCTCATTAACAGCACGATAATAATTAATTATTGGTAGTTGAAGCAAAACTTAATTCTGAAAATGTCCAAGTTGCAATATCTAATAAAGAAACTTTCTCTGGATGATCACTATCGCCAAATAATGAGGATATATGCTAAATCTCGACGGTGCACTTGAATGTGCCTGGTAGAGAAGACGGGTCCTTATGTTAGAGGGAAAAGACTAACGGTGACCTATCTTTCGTAATAATTCCACGTGACCAAGGGGTTTGGTTGCTACTTGATACCTGAACATCGATGGTTCTGGTAAGTATGCAATGGTTATGTAACCATGTCCTGATAGTCCACAATTACACAGGACTGGTTGGAAATCGAACTTAGGTTCGTCAAGTAAGTAAGTAAGAGGACAGCTGTCTCTTACTAGTTACACCAGTGTAGGGTGAAGGTGCTTCTGGTCCGTGATTTGATAATCACGTCCAGCTTGAATGGATATACCAGGAAACTTAGACAACAGCCAGAGGAAAGAAAAGAAAACTGCAGTTTCAAAACTGTCGACCGAAGGACCGCTAAAACACCACATTAAATGACTCACCAGATTTGGCTCCTGCGGCTCCTTCCATACGCACATGGTATTCTCAACGTTTTTACTGTGATGTATGAACTGACCTCGATAAATTTGTTGTACACTTTTAATGCATTGAATACGTAGAGCATATGATTCGAATAAATTATGTGTGGTATTCCATTCGGAGTTGTTCTATTATTGGATATCGGTATTGCGTGAGTACTGGAACTGCTTTTCGAATACTATTTTCAGAATAACATTTGGCTTCGCGGTCGGTCTACTGCACCATTAATTTGACTTCGCTATAATCCCTAGTCCTAAACTGCGTTGCACAAGATGTCCAGGATTATTTTGAACGCCTTGAGGTTTGGTGATTGGCTCGTTCGAAGCACAACGTGGAGAAGAAATCCA
>UZAN01046627.1:16465-28594 GCA_900618425.1 Echinostoma caproni
GATTATGGTTTTCGCACACGTTCCGTATCCTTGCGGGTCAGGCTTTGGCTAGCCAAAAGCTCCGGTTGTGGATTCCTCAAGAAAATTCGCCTGTCTTGGCTTGGGCAACTTGGCATTACTCCGCCCACATGCAAGTCATGGAACATCTTTCTTTCTCATAAAGATTATTGTAGCATGATTTGTTTGGCACACAGTCTGGTCTCAGACGGGTGTGAAATATATATATATATATATATATATATATATATCACTACATAAAGATGATTCAACCCGCATCAGTGATCAAACGCCCACATTTTTCTGGCTAAAAACAGCAAGAAACTGAAAGCAAGTGCATAGCTCAATAGCCGGTTGGAAGTTCATTCGGGTGAGAACGTTATAATAAAACTAACCTCGAAGAAAAAGCACTACTTATATATGAATTTCACGAAGCACACACACACGTTCTTTGACTAACCACTGTTCTTTCCGTTTCTCTTTCTGGATTCTGGTTTGCAAACTGTCTGTATAGACTTCCACGAGAAAACCTAGTAAGGCTAAACTGTTGGAGGCAACTGCGTCGGAGTTCGCAAGATCTTCAGCGAAACGTCGCATTTTCTCCAGATTGGCGAAGGGGATTTCGGGAGCTGTTAGACGTTTCTCGGGTGAATCGACCGGTGTAAAGGGTGCGACCTCGTTCACCGTAGTCACCTGAGTGGTAAATCCAGGCAAATCATGTATTGTAGCCGGTCCGGAAGAACTGGAGACGACCGAAGGCATGGGGACCAATAAACCATATAGGTAATTCCAAGCACTCTCGTTGTTCGGAGCCATTCGTATCATCTGCTGGACGAACTCTACCTCCTAAAAGGAAAACAAATAAGTGAAAAGAAAGATAGTACTTCGGAAACAAGGGGTACAATAGCGTTCAACAAAAGTAACCCAACATTGGAAGATATGTATATTTTGAACTTTTAATACACAGTGGAGATTGGAACACAACCGAAGGGATAAACTCCATTTTTGTAAACATCTATTGCATAGTTGGGGTGATTAGCAATCTAAACCATAGGAATACGAAGGGAAAGTTTTTTTTCAGTGGGTCACCAGTATATGCGTATATGCGTACCATAATAAGTAGTATATAAATAACCAGACAATTTCCCTGGAAGCACACGACCGGTTTCGCGGTTCTTGCCGTTCGTCAGGCAAGCGTCTTCACTAACATTTTGTCAGTTCATTCATATACTTGCACTCAGGAATTGCATTTTTGTGACGATAACTTCATTTGCAACAATGGATAGTTTTGGATAGACAGTCCTGAAAGAGCTGTCCAAACAAATTTACCTGGAGTTGTAAATGAGGTTATTGTGACAAAAATACACTTCTTGGGCCTAGGTATATACATGAAAAGACGAAAGATTACCGGATACGCATGCCTGACGAGCGGAAAGAACCGCGAAACCGGTCGTGGGTTCCCAGGGAAATTGTCTAGTCATTTATATACTACTCATTATGATATATATGTAAGTGAGGACGCACATTGAAATAAAAAGTTTATTTTGACGTTTTCAAAAAATTGGAACTTGTTATCAAACGTAAATGAGTGCATGAGATTCCCGTATTTCCGTGCGACAGAAGGCTGTTTGTCTGTGAGTTTAACAATCGCCACCGGTCTTGAAGGCGTGACGAAATCTTTGTCCACCTCGATGTGTTGTTGAACGAATTGCTCGAGTGTAAGGCTTCGAGAATTGGTTTTTACCCTTTTTTCTAAGCTTTTATCAAAACCTCTAGGCTATCCATCAAAATCTTCTGGTCTGTTTGTGCACAGTGGTTCCGGATTTGTGATCTAGGGTCAGCGCGTCGGCAGGTAAGTTTCTGTTCCACTAGGCGAGGATGTAGTTGTTCCCCTAACTCGCTTACGTGGTGCTGGCTACAAACTAGGAACAGAAGTAAGTTTACCGCAATCGATTGTTCGTGCCGTTCGGCCCGGTCCTCAAATAACTGTTCTCCAATAACGTCCGTCGCTCAGACGGGGATTCCACAGATAGCAAAGTAGAAAAGCTGAAAACGAGGGAATAATTCACTGCACCGAAACGACGACCATTTATAGCACGAAAGTGCAAGGTTAATGGTTATAAAAACCGAAGCTGAAAACACGGGTTGACTGGATTGTTTTCAACTGTTTTGATTGGTTGTGGATTCTGACTAACCACCTCTGTTGTTTATCTTTGATCTGAATGGTTGACTAGGTACAACGCAGCTTTCATGGAGTGCGCTGACACCAAGTTCACTGTGCTGTCTCATCCGTTCTAAAACCGTCTACGTAGATAGAGAGTCAACCATCGTCAGGTGACGAACGATCAAGCAGCACCAAAAGGCATTCCCGATAGATTTACCGCGGATCTGTGTCCATCAATGAAACTCGATACATTATCTGGGGCTTAGTGGTTGAAAGAAGGACGCAAGTGACCGACCCACCAAGCGGCGAAACGTGTCTATGTAAATAGTAACGATCAGATTGGGTGACGCAGGTCGGTTTGTCTAATGTGTTAAGTGGTAGTAGTAGTAGTAGTGGTATGGTTGTTGTTCGCGGGTCTAATCCCCTGTTATCCGCAAAATGTGGCACAATTGCTTGCTTATTCGTTTTCCTACTACTGATTTGGTTTTGTTCAACAGAACTTCCTATTCTATCCCTCTCTGGTTCGTTCGGCATGTGTTACGCCAGTCACCAAATAAGTTGCAACGGCGAGCGATGTTCGCCGATGCAGGCAGTGAGTGGAAGAAGGTCAAGGGTGATCAAGCTAAGATCTGGAATGAGGGTATGAAAACCCTTCCCAGGGGTTTGGATCACATAGATCCCTGTAGGCTCCCTGGATGGGACATCAGGATGATCATACCCGATGGTTAGAGACACTGAGTGATATGGCTGGGTGTCGTAAACAGTGTTGCATCTTCTCAATTTCTTTCCAACCTTAGTCCACTGAACTTCTCCATTTTCTGTTCGAATCGTCGATGGTTAGAGACACTGAGCGATATGGCTGGGTGTCGTAAACAGTGGCGTTCGTGCATCGTCGATTTCTCTGCAAAATTAGTGCGATGAAATCCTAAATTTTCTGTTCGATCCTACTTTGGACCTTTTCTGTCTTTCTCCTTATGTTCATTCAAATGGGCAACCAAAAGATAGTAAACAAAACCGGCGCACGGTAGTACGTGGTTAATGGTTGTAGAAACTGAAACTGGTTTGTTCTTTCTTATAAGCCTCATACACAAGCGACTGGGCAAACATTTTGGTGACTATTCCAGGTACCGCATTTATAAATTTCGATAACCTTTTCCTAAAAAACACTGAAATACTATGAAATCCTTCTCTCTTTTGCCATCCCTCTAACAGATAACATCCTGGCCTTTGAAAGCAGAATCAACAAGGTGGCTCTAGCTTGAGTGTTCCTTTCGGAATCCATGTACAGTAGTTCCACGGATTTTTGGTGTCAACCCCTTTTACCGTATTCACTGATGTGAAATAAGAAAACACGCGATTGTGTACTAAGCACTGTACTAAGCACATGAAGTCCTGATTTGGAGCGAGGCTTTCGATTGGAGTCAACAGATTGTCATCTGTCTCCCTTTGTTGTTGTCGAGCCAAATAAACTGACTGGCTATCACCGAAGACTACGTGAATTGGCAATTCAGTCAGTAATGGCATGAGTTGGTTGGCACAGTGGTAACGCACACGCCTTTCATACGATGGGTCCGGAGTTCAAATCCCGCATGGGACGGTGGATATGCACCACTGACGAGCTCTATTAAGAGGGAAACTCGAATTTGGTGCTTTCGAGTGTACGGTTGAACCAATGAAACGAGGATTGTGCGTGAAGGTGAAGTCCGTGCAAATCAATCACACATGAATGTTGAAAAACTTACACGTTCAAGGACAGTTGGTGTGAGTCCCTCATCTTGTGTAACAACCACAAACCGGTGACTCCATGCGGAATTATTGTACATATCTTCTTGTATAAGCGTTTCGGTGTATCTCAGCTCTCCGTCCGCGGGCATTTTGAAATGTGTCACTGCCCATCGACGATGCTGCCAGGCATGATAATTCTTCGAATCATCTGAGATCACTCTGTCCGTAAAATCGAGTTCGCCGAAACCCCACTGCTGAGGATCAGTTTCCTTTGTCGAATCTAGCTGTGTTGACAACTTGGTCACAACCCATTGGCGGTGGTGCCAAACCTGGAAGATTAGTTAGATTATAGTAAATTATTTGAGGTGAAAATCTACATCGAGGTGAAAAATTTATGACAAAAGATAATAAAATATCGAAGAAAATGACTGATCTACAGACTCAAATTTCATCTTGTATGTATTCCTTTTCGATCAAAATACTCAGCCAACTCACATTTATTCTATATTTATATTTCACAAGGAGGACCTCGGAGGCAGAAAGCTACTCAAGGCTTACGATCGGCGGAACTGTATGCCACTGCATCATCTCTCCCAAGTCACACATAGTAAAAAGGTCACACTTATGTTAAGCGATGAATAGGTGGGCAGTGGTTTACTGAATAAATGGTTGCAGACAGTCGGAGAGGTTGTCTAGGGATGTAGCGGGTTCTCACCCAGTTGAACGATATGTCTGCAACATAAGGCCACAATTATCAGCACACAGAGGTGAGTGTGGTGGAGTACAGCAGGTTCGACCCTAACTAGGACCATCATTCTTACGCTGTTGCACTTAGGTGGCTTTAGTTGTGCAACGGCAGGGAGTGTAACCTTGAAGGAAAATACGAATTGGTATCCGGTATGTCAATTTGTACCATATACCCGAGATCAACCATAGATTGTCAAGCAAAGTTGACGTATCTTCACGGGGAGAAAAGTCATGAGTGTGAAATAACCGGAGATTTGTGAAACTGAACAAAAGTCGGATACCAATCTGGTGTACACGACCCCGAAACTCTTCTGTCATGGTTAATTATAACATTGACCTTATTTGGTATGCATAACTGAATCGGATAAACCCCGTAAATGTAATCAGACTAAGACCTGGCATGAAGGAATGAAAACCCTGATCACGAAACTTGCTCACATAGATCGTACTACGCTTCCCGGATGGAGATCAGCGTAACCGATGATTAGATACACTTGGCTATTCTGGGGTCGCTGTTTTGCAAAGGAATGCCGCGAAACCCATTGCGGTCGCTGTATCTGCAAAGTAACCGTTCACATTTCCAAGGCTGGAGCAGCTTACGCAGGACTGAAACTCCCTTGGTGTAGAAGCGATGTTTCATTGAAACTGGAAGGTCGGGTGTACAGCAGTTCATTCATATACTTGTACCCAGGAAGTGAATTTTCGTCACAATAACCTTGTTTGCAACACCGGGTGATTTTCGGATAGACAGCTCTTTCAGAGCCAGTCCATTGAAGAATCAATACTATGATTCAGTGTTTTGTAGGTGGACTATATACGTATATATATACCTCTTATTATATATATGAGTTAAGATTACCGAATACGCATACCTGACGAGCGACGAAAATCGCGAAACCAGTATGTGCATTTAGGGAAATTTGGCCGAATCATTCATATACTACTTATTGTAATATAAATCAAACTTCTGACCCAAGCACACCAAACAAAAATAACTATGTATTTTGTTCACTGTTCACTTTTTGATGGTTTTTGTTAATTTAACATTCTTGTCTTTTTTTATTTTCACTTTCTTTTTATTGGATATACAAAGATACAATTTTTAAGGAAGTGGGAAGCGGCCAATCAAGAAGTTACCATTTAACACAAAAGGGGAAAGTCAGGCGGCGGTGGTAGGATTCGAACACATCCCCGGGGTGATAATTTGGTGATGTTATCATCGGGCCACCACCGCGTCTTATGAGACATCAAATTTGAACGGGCAGACTGCACAACATTCGTGCTACTAACTTCTATTCTGGGCGATATCTCTCATCGTCTCTAACCAACGATAATCTTAATCCCTTGGGCTAAATGAATCAACCGAAGCCAAAGGTGACGCTAGCTTCATTCCTCTACACTATGTCATAGTCCAACCGCCACAGCGCTTGTTCCAGCGTTGCCAGGCACGTGCAGAGAACACGGAAAGGTAGACAATGGGCAGGCATACAAAAACGTGATCAAACCATCACAGAGAATAGCTATTGGCACCCATCACATCACGACGAACCTCATCACTGGCCACCCATGCTTGCCACTTGACACCAGCTCCCGATGTAATTAAAGCTTGGCACTATTGATGGCTGCTCGCGACAAAGGGTAAGTGCAGACAGGCTTCTGCCAGTCATGAATAAGCACTTTGTACTTGTATAGCGCAGTGTATACCATACCATGGTACCTTGATCACCAAGCGGTTTAAAGCGTGTTGGATTACCCGTGTATTGTCACCCAGCAAGGCGATGTCATCGGCATATTCTAAGTCAAGAACTCTGATTCCTGGTAGGAGATCAACTTTACCGTTTGGCAGATAGGACAAGGCGTCCTGGAGACCGTCCTGTGGTCATATAGGGCAGTCTTGCCGAACTCCACTGAAGACCGCGAAGGGTGACTCTTGGCCCTTATCTGAACTGAGGTATAAAGATACAGCTCTTTGACGATGGACACACTTCTCAGGTACTCAAATCCTCAGCGAAAATTTCCAGTGTTCCTATCGATGAATTCCAGGGTCGCGTGAATGTCTAGGAACAGAGAGATCGTTAGTCCCCGTCAAACAAGGCGGTGCCCTAGCAACTGTTGAAGAACGACGATTTCATCGATGCATCCACGATCGGTGCGAAATTTAACCCACTGCTCGTGAGTCTGCTTTTCGCGAATATTGTACAATAGGCTGGGAATGACCTACGCCAAGAGGGTTGACGCTATTCGGATCAGGATTATATCCTTGTGACTGGCGCAGCCACTGCGCGGGTCATTTTTAAAAATGGGGAAGACAATCGACCCCCTCCCCCTCAAGAGGAGGGGACCTGCTCAGTATTCTGAACTTTAGAGAACAGAGCCACCAATTTTCTAACAAGGTTTATCTCAACATCTTTAAATAGAATTGGTGGAAGGCCTAGTGTTTGTGACCTCCAAATGCTTGGGTCCCTGAGGATTTCCACCTCAGATGGTGGATATGTCCATTGTAGCAGAACGTTCCACTTTTGATATACGTTGAGTTCTCTAGATTTCGCGATCTCTGCGTAGGCTTTTTTATTACATACTTTTGTGTGAGGAATAACAGACGCGGTAAACCCCATAGTCACGAGGACTTGCTGTTCAATGATGGAAAGCGGTAACCTAAACCCCGGGACATGTTGTGGTGAACTACATAAGGTTAGGCGCGGTATTGAACCGGACGACAGCACAGCTGCCTACCACCAAAGTTGGGTGGCGGGGCTCGAACCTTGGACTATGGGGTCCAAAGCACGCCGGTGACAGCGACTGAACCACTGCGCCACAATCACTATCTATGTTGTGAGATACGACTCACTTGTGAGTAGTAGGTAACATAGTTGGTGATTACTTTCGGCGATCAAAAATAAAGATCACTGAGGGTAAACTGCTGTATCTCAGAGAATAAATATCGATTGCTACGGTCATTACTCGTCGTGCGGCTAGGAACTGTGATGGTATGTTTCTGAAGAGATTTTCTGTGTTATGTATGCCAAATTACTTAAGTCCCATCTGTTATTCTCAATAAACGATTGTCCTCGACCAGCACCGCCTTCTGGAACTATAACACTTATACTCAGGAGCGTATTTTCGACACGCCGCATTCGTAAGGTTGGGTATATTGGCCCGGGCAAACCTTTCAGAATTAGTCTATTGATGAATCAATACTATAGTTCGATAATCATCAGGTGGGTTAGACGGCACTAACCGCAACGAACGTAACTGATACGTTGTTGTAGAATACTTTACAATTATTAGTAGTAGTAGAGCGATTCTGATCTTTATAAAGTGAGAAGCGAATGGGGATGAGAAATATCTGACATGGAAGCGTCAACAATGCGTGCAACACAGAAAGCAAGTAAATAAATAGATTGACCATGAAAGAGGATAAGCCCAGTCCTAATAAGCTGCATAAATCCGCGGAAAAGATAACGTTATACTCAACATCTAATAAGGGGATTCACGTTTAGGAAATATGGGTGAGTTTTCACTGGTATTCACCATAGCATGATTACGACAGGCTCGATAGGAAATAAGATCAAGATTATAGTTTAACGAGATGCTGAGAATGTTGTCGTCATTGCGAATACCAGAATTCGCGGGGAGAAAGAGAAGATAAGATAAACAGGAGTGTATATTAGTATCATCAGCCAATGCGTGAAAAATATTGAAGGTAAAGGAAGAAGGGTGTCAATGAAAATCAGAAAAAGTATGAAAGAAAGTACAGAACCTTGGGAGACACTAGCAATAACAAGACATGGTCCCGTTGACCCTGAGATGGTGGGGCCCTTAAGACAACTTGCTATCCAGCACACAAGTTTCGAAGAAAAGCCAGCAGATCTGCGTGCCAGACATGATCGAAAGCTTTCGTTAAGTCCCGCTACATCACGTAAGGTTCTCTGTGGCTGCTAAGTTCTGTTGTCTATGAATGCGAAAAGAGCATCAGAAGATTACCGATAGATTGATAGGGTCGAAAATCGTTCCGATGCTAGTTAGGAAGCGTACTCTGTCTCAGACAATGGCGGAGTTGATTAGCAACTAATAATTTCATAACACCTGAGATAAGTGATTTGAGAGGGAAACGGGGCCATATTTACTGGGGTCCGAGGGGTCGTCGTGTTTGGGAGTGGGAAATATTTTTTTGTTTTCCAAGGGGTTAATAATCCTTAGAATTGGAGGGGCAGACGGAATAGGCGACATAGAAGGGGAGTTCTGGTGTGCCTATTTAGAGGATAGTTGACGTTAGATTTTATCTCATGTTGTCTGTGAAAGGTAGTGTATGCTACAACAGTTTCGCCGGTGCTGCTATACAGCATAGAAACGTGGTCATTATGAAAACAGGATAAAGATGGACTGTTGGTGTTTGAACACTGCTGTTTACGCACCACTGCACGAATGTGGTGAGAAAACCGAATAAGAAATGCTTAGGTTAGGAGCAGTTTTAGGTGGTCATGGTGGCCCACTGAAGTGGTCGACCTCCATAGATTAGGCTGGTTGAGGTATTACGTATATCACCAAATAAGTTGCCACCGTGCGCGAAGTTTGCAGAGATCCATACCAGGAGACTCGGTCACATAGGTCGCGTTAGGCTCCCTGGATTGAGGCCTCAGGATCATTGTAATCAATAGTTAAGGACCCTGAGTGATACAGTTGAGTGTTGCAAACAATGGCACTCGTGCAGTCTCAATTTTCAGAAGCCCTAGTCTGCCGGGATCCCACATTTTCTCTCCAACATTGCTTTCAAATTTCCGATCCTCCTTCTACCCCTTCATCCCAATAGGCAGCCAAAAGACAGCAATCGAAACCGTTAGTTAGTTGTTGTACAGACTGATCTGAATGCCTGGAGAAGATTGGGGTGTTGCAAGTAGCGGTGCTTCTGTACCTACTTTTCAGATGCACCTAGTTCCACAACGTCCATATCTGTGTTCGCCAGACAATCAGTTTATTAGATGACTAGAAAACAATCCTAACTCAAGCACAACACGCGAGATTTATTCATTGTGCACTCTCCTATACTCTACTATAAGCCATTCTGTGAAACCGAAAACTTAGCTCCTTTTGGGAAGCGAACCTAAAGGAGGAGATAATGGGTTATTCAAACCAACCATCTAGACTCAAGCACCTGAAACCGTTCAAAAATGCGACAAAATATACCGCAAGACCTGAGTTGGTTAAGCAAACTCAACTAACTCAGAATTAATACTAACAAACGATTTGGTATTAGCGAATAAAATTTCACGCAATTGTTGGACTGCACACCTCACGGATAGAAAGTCGCATCAGGAGTCTTAGGTCCAAAAACAAAAGTAACAAGAAGTACTCGCACGCCGCTTATTGTCTGCACAAACTGATGCTTAAACATTGTTAACACCATCCGAACAATTCGCGAAATACCTGTCACTGGAGAAAACAAGGATCAGTAGCTCATGAGTGTAATAATCTGAATCTGGACCGAAGCTAAAAGTCCAGTAACCTCAGGAAAAATGGGAATTACTGAACCAGCTAATACTCAAATACTAAAAGAAGTCCTGGACGAGTACTATTTAAAGGGAAGGGATGGAACATTTAATAACGGGATCCGTGAGAGCCAAAGCAAATGAAGGGCAAAATCAATGCTAGAAATGGCATAACCAGTGTAGAACTTAAAATCTTAATCAACCAGTTCAATCAGAATAAAATGATGGCGTATCGTAATACGTATGAGACAAAAACGTACCTGATAATTTTTCGAGTGGTCATCAATAAGCTCACTAACAAACTTCAGTTCTGCATCAAGGTCGGACCCAAGGGTCTCTAAGATTCGCCGTCTATACTCCCAAACGGTGTAATTCGTAGGGTTAAGTAAAAGAACGGCAGTCGNGGCAGTCGTAACAGACAAAGCTCTCTCACTTCGTTCATCTTTAAGCAGAACAGCGCGTAAATAATCATTGGCATCCAGATATTGTGGAGAATAGGCAATCTTGACTATATTTCGTCCAAATTCATCTTGAGGAACAGGGGTGACATCTGACCATTCTGGTCTATCTTTAAAAAATACATAACGGCCTCGAGGATCTACGCTCATTATGCACCCCTTTCCGAGAGATGACACCAACGGAACCTTGTAGTGGGCAACAGCACTCCGAGCTTACGGTGTTGTGACTTTTCGCGAGATACACTCGAGCAAGTTTTCGATACACGAATACCAGTGATCTATCGCCAAGGCCGGGCACCCGATATACGAGTGATAAACGACCAATCACCTGCGCTTTTCTGGGGATCACTGAGGGGTTCGCGGTTTTCCAGAGGGCCTTTATGATTGACCTGCAAGGTGCAGAAAACAAACTAACATGAACCATAGGTCCAGACATGCACATCAATTGGAACAGCGGAATTGACCTCATAAAGTGTGCGCTGAAAGAGAAGTATTGTTTTAGACGTTTTAGGCATATAACTAATGCGCATATATATACCTCCAATATTTGTTCTTTGTGGAGAAGCTTTAAATTTATTGAAATCTGTTCCCAGTTGCGTATCGGCGCTTCAGGGGAGATCTGATGGGTTTGAGGGAAACCTTGAGAGGTGATATGGGCCCGGAGTTGCAGTGACATTTTCATTTACGGACGGAGGAACGCACGCAGGGGCACTCTGTTACGTTGCGCAAACTTCAGTCGGTTGGTCTTCCGTTGGTCTACCCACCCTTGCGGAGGTCAATAACCCTCTGGAATTCCCTTCCAGCGACTGTGGTGAAGACCGACGCTGCTTTAACATGGCGTTTGTATGGGCACCCTAAGGAGCTATGGAGGAACGAAAACATGTGATTGAACCTTCGACCCAGTGGTGACGGAGCTTACACGGGTATCCTGCACTCGGCCTCAATACTGAAGATTGAAGATTGGTCTTTACATATATGTCTATCTATACTGTTTTACTGAAAATGACAAAATAAATACATTGCCAATCAGTGCTATCGCACAGTACATCAATGAATTGCGGCATAAAATGATGAATGTGCATGTTTTTCATGATTATAATTCAAAAAATAATTAATAAATTGCATTGGGCTCACCTTACAGATGACGTCATCCTAGTAACAGCAAGTTATGTCATTCTGTCTTAAAATGTACCCAACATTGGACAATTACTTCGCAAAGAACGACAAATGTAATTTAAAGAGTAAAGCCAATTAAAAACGAGATTTGAGAGGCATGGTGGCGAGTACCGTCAGCCGTAAAAAGCATCGTCACCCAGGAAAAATCCGTATCGATGGTAAAAGACGGGCATTCAAAGTCAGTGTTGGAGATCACTTTCGTCTTACCTCACACGATTCACAACTAAGTCAAAACAGTTGTGCAACGGCTGTACCAAACCTTGCGCGACCAAGAATTCTGGAATGGCGTCCTTCACAGTGACCTTCAGTTTACGGGCATTCACGGGGATTCACGGGGATTGACGGGCTTGGGAACCGAAGTTTTCGAGTAGCCCGG
>UZAN01046628.1:2801-15029 GCA_900618425.1 Echinostoma caproni
ACAAACGAGTGTATTTGTTTACTTCTACCTTTACGATGACACCGCGACTGACCAGCGCCCTCCTTTTTACACTGGAAAGAACCCGTACAAAATTCACCAATCGCAACTAGCTTCGGTTTAACTGACAAGTCAGAACTGAGCAGCTCTCAAACATATGCACCCTCCGATTGTCTTCTCTACATCTGTGTTCTGGGTAGCATTGGAATTTGTCGCACTGTTTCTACCATGTTCTCACTACCGTAACCAAAGGAATTATGACTACCCTCAGGGATATAGCTCCGGCTAAATGGCGAGTCAAGATGCCGCCGGGATTAATCAAATTCAACTGGTCATTTGCTCCGAATGACATTAACGCGCTATACACATAAATAGTGCAACATGAGAGATCATCATGAATTCACCGGCCTCTCTTTTTATTTTCGATTTAAATCCAATCAATCAATGTCTTTTCTATGTACTGGCGCAATAAACGCACATTTCATACATTATTCGCAGCTAATATTTGATGCTCGAGCTTTTCTATGTTCAATTCCAAAAGCTTCACTCGCATCCTGAAAACTACAATGCCAGTGCAAGAGATCTTTAGCGTTTTTATCGTTGCAGATACTCATTTCATTCAAAAGAAACTCCATCGATACTTTGTATGCAAATTTTGAGCTTCATTTCAGCTAACATCACAATATGACTGCCGAAATGCCTCCAGGTGCGTTGTTCAAATTCATAGGGGATAGTGAATCCCAGACTCCATAGTAAAAGGATGCGACGGTCAATGTGGTAAAAACACGATGAATTTCCATGCATGGTTATCTTGCTTTACTTATTATATAGAGAAGAAGGAGTGGGATCGTTGGAAAACGCTCCTCTCGTTGGCGTTGTCTCACGGAATCATCCACAAAATTTGCTTCATTCTGTATATGGTAGGCCACCAATAACACCCATGCCTGTTAGTCGTAGCATTGATTTAACTCCAAGTGTTTCAACTTTATTTCCAGACCAACCCAAATCAGTCATCGCCGTTTCCGGTTTCTCTATTCAGCGTACGTTCAGTCAACGGAGCAAGGCATTACGTTGCCTACTGGTTCACTTATTTTACTGGCAACATAATAGTGTTTGCTAACAGTGCAATCGGTTCATGGCATGGGCGTTTTAATTGACCGAACCCTAACTTCACCATATGCGTTGGGAGTACTGCCGGTTTGGATTCGTTTCAAAACGAAACATGTGCTCAAGTATTCAATTGTCTGCCACCACAATGTCGCTCAATCGCAGTGAATTTTCAATAAACAATTTAACAACAAACAAGTTACCGTTTGCTATAAACAAATGCAGTAAACGGACAACTGTTAGCACATAAACTGCCGTTTCAATTAAGATAATCAAATTCAACAGAGAATCATATGATTTGATGCCGCGTAGTTTGCTTCCTTGNCCGTTCCCTTGGAAAACTCATGAGAGGTGGTAACATACGAATGCATGCATCTGAGTTACGACATCTTATTTCCTGATACAAACTGTATGGTGAACTCATAACTAAGAGGCGGCAAATCAGCATATGGCGATCCTCAGTTGGGTGTGATCGTCAATTTATGTTTGACTCGTCGTTTATGTATATTCTATCCCTTCTTCTTTACCCTCTCTCACAACAATACAATTCGCATTTGCAACGTAATGCTCATGTTTGGTCTTTCCATACCCACTGGACATTGTGAGCTTCATCTTTACCTACTTATGTTCATTAGATATACCATTGATGAATTGCCCAATCAGAGAAAATCAGAATCTGTGCAACGTTAAGATGGCTTTGCTCTGATCTCATCGCACTCATGATTCAAAGGTGCATGCGGGTTCCAAATTACTTACTTACTCTATGGTAATTTGGTCCAGCATGTTGTACACAAAATTAGAAATAGAGTAACGATTGATCAATTCCTAATCGAATTTCAAACATTACCGGAGTGAGAATTCAAAAGGTTTCATTATATTTCTGTCGGGAAGCAAGTTCCCAATGTCTTTTATTATGCCGACTAGCTGGTATCATATCTCTCCTACTGCCCCGTGCATAGTTTAACTCGTTTATGGTCTTACGTCTTTTGCCATCACGAGAACAAATGGTATGCTACGAGCGCGTTTTGCACTTTGACGAAGAAAATAGTCAGTTTGGGACATTTTGGAATACCAGCTAGTTCGTGCGGCTCGTCCCATTTGAAAGACGTATGTGTTTTGTATTTATTGAGAGTAACGTTGGAATGGTGATGCAGAATTACATGATCATACGTACGGAATACATTTCAAATTCAACAAGAGCAGCCTCTTCTTTTGCATTGTAATGTTCTTCGGGTTTCTGTCCACTTGCATTTAAAGCCATATTCCTTTATACAGCTTATTAATGTCTTGTTTGTTTCGAGTGGTCATTTGGCTTTGTCGCAATACCTCTGGTCATGTCAATGCTCATCTAGTTGTTCTACGATCCTATTTACTTTATGTAAATGAAAATCACTTTCTGATTCTCTTAAAATTTACCTATCATTGGCAAGGCACATTCTACCATAGGGTGATTCGACAAACGATCCTCTGTTCATAGTATATCCATGATGGTTTCTTCACATATAGCTTAGGTTTGATAAATGACAAAACCCCCATATAAAGCTCCGGTTGCACTACGAGCGAAACGATACCAGCATTTGTTTGCAGTTATCTGATTTGGAACTCTGACTCAAATAACGATATTTACAACACTTTAAGAACTGGGAACTCAAGCGAACAAGGTTCGGAAATGACAGCGAGACTGATCAGATAAAAAACACATAATCGATACATTTCATCCGAAATTCCAGCTTCATTTCAGCGGTCATCACAAGATATCTGCGAATCAACAATTACACCTCGACCGACAATGCGCAGCTAACGAGGAAGATACCCACCAAATTTAACAACGTTGGAGCTATCGATCAACGCATCTTGCGCAGTGATCGGGTCAAACCCGTCGGAATGGCACGCGGAAGAAGAGGCAACGTACGTGCCAAGTGCTGACCAAAAGCAATAAGGAATGACCTACAGAAAGAGGCATGACTCATCCCGCCGCGCGGTTCAGAATTGACTGTATATAATCAAACGCGTACACTGTTTGCTTTTGAATTGAATGAATAGATATTTTTCCCAGTCAGCTCGCATAAACTGGTGATAAAAACCAAACAGTCCGCGTTTTATCAGAGAACCTTTCCGGGATATGAGCCTAGAGACGTTACGAAACATTAGGCAGAAAGTCTCTTGTCAGGTGGAAGGACTCCAAATTTCTCAACTCGCTTAAAATGATCCAATCAGATAGCAACCCGGATCACGTGGGACGTAATTGTTTGAAGTCACTGCCGAGAGCATCATATCAATATGGCAATAGAAGAAGAAATCACTTCTCGGGCCAGGGTACCAGAAAGGCTTGAACCATATGATGTTGATTGGACAAATATGCCTTCATTATCATCATTGCTGTGAATTCCGCTATTATAAGGATCATTTGACTCCTTCGTCTTGTGTGATTCATAGGTTCTGTGGAAAAAAAAAACTTGTAAATGATGATATACACATACATATATATTCATTTATATAATACCGCCTGTGGACAAGCACGTTCACACCGCCACAATAATAATGACACAAACAATCACGTGGGATGGAGAATGTAGATGCAGTACAGGACTAAGGTGCAGTGAAAAATCTTTTGAGAAGATTCTGTGATGTGCAGTGCATGCTGGGTATGCGTCGTAACGCTCAAATGACGCTCAAATCCCTAAATCCCTATTATACGCTGCCAGTGGTAAATAGAAAAAAACCAAACCCGATTCATTAGGCATCTCTGGGAGTGCGTGTTCGCACTGTCAAAGCCTAATCAAACGAGAGCGCGTCTCCAATAATAAATTGAGATTTACAATTGAAATAACACATGAAATGATCCTTGAAACGGTACCAAAGCGTTCACATCAACGACATGTTGGTGCGCGCATTTCCGTCAAAGTCAAAGATCAGAAAGTTAGTCCACGGTCAACTATTGGGGAAACGTGACCAAGCCATGGGAAGCGATGTAGAGCGAATGCTTGAAATGGTAAACGTAGTTGAATCACCTCGGAATATATTGAGCAAACACTCAATTTTTTTATTTAGCGGGAATTCCTGAAAACTATATAAATGTCCCATCAAAGAATAGGGATAAACGTGAAGAAAGAACAATAATCATCAGCTTTTTTGGTCGAATTTGAAACGGGTCTTTGATCCATTTATGTCACGCTTTCCGCAGCGCAGTACAATGGAAAAAGCTCACTTTAAGAAAATCTTTGTTGTGGTTAGATAATGCATAACCAAGTCGTCATCCGCTAGATCAAATATATCTGAAACGAACGCTTATCACCGAACCTCTGTCGCATTACCTGCCAATAATCACACAAATTAGGATTGAACACTGACCAGAAAAATTGGCCACCACCTTGGCGAACGGTTTTATAAGTCGATCAGAGATAGCAAACCAACAATATTTTTATTATGGAATCGTTTCTCTGGTACCTCTGCTAGTTTTCCGCTCCTCCAGTGACTGTGTGTTATTTGAAAATGGGAGCATCCTCGTTTTGTCTGTTGCCGCTTTGGAATACGTTGAAGTGCATGCATAGAGACGACTTTCACTCTTTTGAAAGGGATGCATTGCGATCTTTCTTAGCCGCAACTTACAGAACATTCATCATGCTAAGGAAGGCTTCTCTATTCATATTCCTTACGAGGAAACTGTTTCCGAGTTACTTTGAATCGTCTATCGTGTGCGTTTTTCCATTCCCACATTGGAGTAAACGACTGCTGAGCAGTATATCAAACGGCCCATTTTTCTGCATGAATTTCATTTAAAAATCGAATTTTCTGGAAAATAATTTTCAAGTCATTTCTCATATATCGGAATGATGTTTGTACATTCTTCCATAAAGATGAGAGAGGCGTCTTTCGATCAATGAAGTTCGCTGTTCGGACTCAATACATTACGATCGCATCGTATTTTTTCTAACCTCAGCCATTCTTGGTGGATTTGGAGTTTTTTTCTTCCTCTTCTTGTTCGAGTACATAGGTAAAGCTGTTCCTGGTTGAATAGGCGATTATGTCTACACATAATTATCAAGTGCCTACACCGATCGCCACTTTCTCTGCACTTTTGTCGAGTTTCGACCAGTCGCATTAATTCCAGCTGTCGCCTTTCTCACTACGGTGGCTCTGCTCTTTATCATCCACCCTTTTCTATCGGACTATCTCTCTAAGTGCTGCACTGCCCGTTTTGTAACCCAACTATCACTTTTGGATCTAATCTACCAATCTGAAATTGGATTACCTGCATTGCTCCCATATCAATGAACTTAAAATCCTAAATATAATGAAGATCGACAAACGTTGTTCTGATGTTTTTGGCCTGATCATTTCCCCCACAGTATTTTTCATCGATTCCTTATCAGCTGTAACCGCAGCTGGTATCTCCCAGCTGCCAAATCCGCCTTCCTCTGTCTTAAATCTCTGTCGTCAATAAAGAAGAGCTTAAGACTCTGGGTAGCAGTCGTATGTTCTGTTCATCTGAGCGCATTGTATAGGTTGGTGTCATTAGCTACATAACCTAAAGAATTGTTTTGAAAATGGAATCCAATGCAATCATTCAGCTCCCTCAGGTATGATGGACATCAAACAGAGGCACCCTCTGTTACTATGAATGAAACGGTTTTAGCTATAATTGACCCAGTCATTTAACTAACCGTCAATAATTGCTTGCGATTGACAAACGCTTTGTGCAAAAATACGGCTAGCTTTTGATTTGAAGAAACTAGGGATTTCCGTATCTCCCTCTTTGGGTTTTTTTCCTGAGGATGTTATATGATGCAGCCTGTGAAAACTGTCTGTGAGCGAAGTGTATGCGAGTCACTCCTCAACCTCTTGATTGAAAAAGAGAAACATATCACTCCATATCTGCGATGGAAAGAATCACGAAATAAACAATGCTAGTCTTCCTATCACGAAAAAAAAATCAATTGTAATAAAATGACAGCGCCCAGTAATGGCAAGTTGTTCTTATAGCGGCTGCTCGTTTATGAAGATGAATTGCGCCCGGCTGTTTTCCAGAATCAATATTTGGAAAAACTAGTGAAAACCCAATCCAATCCTTCAGTATCCATGTGAGTACACCGTAGTCTGGCCTATAACGATCACCCGCAGGGTAGCTAACTTACAAAGGGAAAACGTTCACCGTTAGAGCCGGATCTGGGATGTCGGATGATCATTCCATGAATTTCAGTTAACTTCACTTGTCTATATACGGAATACATTGAAGCCTTACAGATAACCATCTTTTAAGTTCTGTGTTGAGGGAACAGTTCGGCCCTAGAGACAGTCACCGAATATTTGTTTGTAAATTGAAAAAAAAAACATCTGTTCAAATCGCCAGGAAAAGTCAAACAGAAATAAGGGTCTCAGTCAACATAACAGATCAAAGGTAACTTTTTCAACGGATGAAATATTTTGGGTGAACATTTCCGGCATGTTAAATTCCTCGCCCTGCCTCATAATCATTGTAAGAATGATAACAATGTCTCTGTCACGGCCGAATTAACTGGAATCCGTCGTTAGAAGCAACGCAACAAATCGTCTTTGAATTGATAGACCTTGGCTACATTTCAAGTCTGTCACATTACTTCCCCTTCCCAAAGGCGGACTGCGAACATTGCGGCAAATCCGCTATCGTTTGTCGGCAAAGGGTCTTGGCTAAGACGGGTTGTATGCAATGTTTGTGTTTGGTTTTCATCTAGTGCCTTTAGTTTTATTAGAGACAAACCATGGATAAAATTTTAAATTGGGCAAATATTTACAATAACACAGAAGTAATTTTTCAAAAAAAGGTACAACGTGGGTCGGATGTTAACTATTTAAAAAAGTTGCTTCGCACAGATAATAATAAACCACACTCCCGGTTTCATCGTTTGATTTGTTCACGGTGATGCTATTTCATACGCTTATACTCATTCGCGAATACCTCATTTTGGAAATGGGAATGCAGGTTTTTATATTTTTGAGGATTTCATGTTGTGCATTTTATATCAAGTGATTTATCGCGAGTAGTTTAATACCACGTGAAACAAGTCAATTATTTCAGTGTGCAGATTCATCATGTTTTGTATACCGTATCAAAAAAGTGTGCTGATAGAATGTGTGTACTACGCACAACAAGCATGTATTCCACATTTTGATATTCAGCAGGTTTCTGGCGCTTAAATTGTGAACCCTTACAGAGTTTACTTAAACACTCCTGAAACGGAATTTCAACTCGTGATGACAGAGGTTCCAGAACAATGCATACGGAGATAAAGTTCGTATTTGACTCTTTCTACACATCATTTGACGGTGGTGAGCTACGGTGAATTGCATTTGTTTGCTGATGACCGGTCTCGTCAGACGGGGTCGAGCGATCGCTGCCAAAAGGGAATTGGGTTTGATCACCAACTACCAATCATTAATGTAATGGTGCCGATATGATTGTCACTGACTCGATAATGACTGTAACGACAAACTGATGAATACAGCTAAGTGCAAAATCAAACACTGCGTTCCAGAAGACATGCAGTTCTTGATTGCAAAAGGAGTCTAATATGGTCTGGGCAGAACCTCATATTTTGCAGCAAAACGTTCTGTTTCGAGCAACTCACACATTGTTTGTATGAACCATCATCGCATGGTGTGACCCTTATTTTCAAGTGCTTTTACCTTGTGCTTCTGATGACAAATGTCATGCGGTTGAAACCTTGCATATTTGTGCCGGTGGGGAAGACAGTTTGGGGAAGGAAGTCACACTATCACATAAAATAGTTAGTACACCAGTAAATAAATGGGAAAATCATAACAGATGTTGGTGCATGTTTTCGATACACAACAAAAGTAAATTTCTGTTTCAACTGAAAAAAATGTAGACCGGGTTATAATTGATATGTAAAATGAATCAGAACGGGAAGGGTAATACACGGTTATCTGCCAGTGAAGTATCTCGTTCTATGACAATGTATCACATCGCTTTGAACAGAAAATAGGCTAACATTGAGGTCATCGGTATTGGTGCGCTCCTCGTAGCATAGACTGAAATTAATGAATGATCAATGTGCATTAAGTTGAATGAGGAATCAAAACAGATCTGTGTGCAGAGTGTGATAAGCGTTATTTATTTGTTTAGCTAACAAAAAATAATCTCCAAATGAAACTCGCCGGTTGTGGATGTCGCGCTCTGCTTAGTTGCTGTATCTAGAGAGTGAAAGAAAAAAATTTCTGCATTTACAGGTCACACTCACACCAGACAACCATCATTTGCGATTTAAGAATTTGGTTCTAATAATAGTCCTCTCGACTGATCAAAAGTGAATCATAGTCTCAACAGGAATTTGTTGGTGGTATCAAATGGTGTAAGCCGCGTTCGGCTTCCATCGTGTTTCTCCGCGACAGTGCAACTACACCTTTCGGAAGATGACTACACGAGGACTGCCGTTCATTAACATGAGCATTCAACCTAACATCCTTTGTGCAAAATTAAAAAAACTTAATCTCTGTATTTTCGGTAACGGTTGTTGTCGCTTCAGTTTCGGCACCTGTACCTGGATAATAGGAAACGACAAAAATGGTGAAGATTATTCCTGAAATACAAAAATTGTTCAATATTGAGGAAGCGATGTAAGTGGTCAAAATTAATGAATGTGGTGTAATACCATAAACATTGAAATCTGTTCCCTTGTTTCAAGGGATTCGGAAGCCTTTGAAAAGGAAAAATCACCATGATAGTAGTGGAGACTAATAGTGAATCTAACATGCACGAATTTCATGTCCATACCCGCAGTAGATGTAGTGTTGGAGGTTTCACAGAGTGTTTGCAAATATTAGGATCCAAAATAATGGGGATTTATTTCACAAATATCAAAATGTTTTTAGTGAATCTTTCAATGATGAATGTTAATGAAAAATACCCCATTTGTGTCTAACCATCCAGTTATCCTGTATCCACTCTCATGTTTTGTCTGTAGTTCAATAAACATGGCGACAGTAAAGTTCACACGTTACAGTATTAGCACTTTCACTGCTGACGGAGTCTTTTGGGATCGGTCAACTAATTAGTACATGTACTTAGGTGAAACTAGTTTTTTCACTTAATTTAAAATGTTAACGTTTTCAGGCCAGTGCCGTTACGGTTTGCCACTTTTGTAGAAAAGCAAACGAGTTCGTCAGCTAAGGTCATCGCACAGATCACTACTGAACAACAACGGTGGGATTACTGTGAAAATATATTTGTCGGAAAACTGATACAAAATAGAGCAACTCTTAAAGTGTTACTTCTCAGGAACGGCAGCATCTACACAGGAATATATTTTCGTTCTATCCATAATAGATTCAGGACGTTCCGTATGAGGGAAATAATCTCATTCAGTGTAAGATTGAGAATGTGCGGATCGAAGCTGTAGACGTTATTATGCGAACTTAGGTTAACAAAGTGGAATGGAGTAGATTCACGATTACTCCATTTGCTTTCAGGTCTCGACAGGTCTCCACAGTTAATTTCCCAGTATGTTGATTATTTGTTTGAAAATATTTCCATCAATGCAACTGTGTGCCCTAAAGATATTCGTAAACCTTTCCGATACCGGTCTCTACACATCCTCAATCGGAGACGCGCTGTGAGCACAGTTATTAGTTGTTTCAAAAGATCAATGCAGCGATTCCTACACACGTGTCAAAATGATAACAATTACTCACGGGCAAATTGGAAACAACGGAAGTATTTTGTGATTTCTTTTAAATTTTATTGGTAGGTGAAGATTGATTCACTTACCCGCTGACTCTTCTGAACCGATAAGAACGATATTGATTAGTGTTGTCCAACAACCACGGATAATGTCCATCAGCATTTACTTAGGTGAAACGATGGTTACATTCCGATATAATAGGAGTACTCATCTGTATATCACTTTAGGTACGTGCTTACTGACTTATGAAAAATGAGGATATTGTACGTTTTAGAGTAACGTCTTCAGGCAAAAGCCTTAGATACGCTCAGTTGTGTACATAAACATGTAAGAGCATCCATTCGGAAATGCAACAGACCATGAAATGCTTGGATGAAGTTTGATTTCACAATCTCCAGCCCACCGCTGCGGCTTACAGCTGTTTGAGCAGCGGCGGCTGTGGCTTTACGCCCAGGTGTCAACATTTAGCCGATTTTGATAGTTCAGATCACGGTACCCCAGTAGCGTAACAATGGGCGTAACGACTGTCATTCTGTTACTATATAATGCATTTGCTCTCTCAGGGGAGGATTTGGGGATAAAGTGTCACTGAATCACAAGGTACGCAGGTATGCCTCCTTCACGAGCGTCCAATGAATCATTGTTTAAATGTCAACCAATGCCTTTGTCATCAATAAGTTGCACTCTAGTTGGATCAGCCCTTGCGATTATTTGACCCATCGATTCCGGACCGAAAAAAGAAGATGGTTACCTCGTCACGCGTGCATCTCTTATTACTGTTAAACACAACAATGTTCACTGTATGGATGCATCAGTATCTCATGTATTTATCTACCGATTTCCTCGTCCATCTTGAGACGGGAATCGTTTGCTGCGTCCATGTCAACTCACTATGTAATAGGGATTTTCTCTGTTTTCTAGCATCACCTATATGGTAATTTAGAATGATAAAACCGGTTCTATTTATTGATCTGAGATAAATGATTCTAATAATTGTCTTGGGAGAAATACTGTCGGATTATATTGCTATTTCATTGACCTTCTCAATCCACCCACAATTTTTTACGTCCAACTCGTTAGGGGTTCTGGCTGCCAGAGTCTTTTTGGACCTAGGCGAAAGCAGTTTTTCCATTTAATTTTGAATGTCAGAGTTTTTAGATCAGTGCACTTACTTGTTGTCACTTCTGGAAAAGGAATAAGGAAGTTTGTCAGATGAGGTCATCGCACAGATCACTACTGATGAAAAATGTTGGGAATAGGGTATTAAAACATTTGTGACAAAACGAATAAAAAGAAGGTGACCAATAACATGTTACTTTTTAGGAATAATTACATCTACACAGAATCATATTTTGTATATTCATTAGAAATGACTTTCCCAAAAAGGTGCTTCAAGATGTTTCCCTTATTCAGTGACAGATTGGGGATGTGTGGACCTCACCTTCACGAGTAACAATACGAATTAATGATTTTTACAGGAGAATCAAATCAAATAGACGAACTGTTACTCCATTCAATTGAACGTTGTTGGTAATATTCGATTTTTAAATCTTCCCAAGATCCGTTCATATACTTTGCTGACATATCCTAAATCTGTTACGCGCGGTGAGGACAGTTGGTTGTTCTCAATAACAGAGTACTGCAGCAGTTCTTCCGGTGCAAGAAGAAGGGAAAATTATTCAAGGGTAAATCAGAAACAACAAGGTTACGAAAATATTTTTTTATGTTTGTTTCGGACGTTAGCTGGATACATTTCCACCTACCCTCTGATACATCTGGAGAGAAAAGATAGATATCGATTAACTTTGTTCACGCAGCAATCGCTTATGGCCATCAGCATTTATTTAAATTCCCACAATGCTATATAAATATTTGGACGATATTAGTGTCTAACTCGGTGAACTCCGCTAGGCTTGTTAAACATTTTTCATTTGGAAATGTTACGTATCATGAACTACTCCAACCAAGTTCGATGTTGAAAACTCCACATTCGATCAAGTATTTCAGCGGCGACCCTGGCTTTAGCATGGTCTATTATATGTCCGATTTGCATTAGGTCGAACCTAGTGGTATATAATTTGACCTGTGCGAGGTAAGACCGTTCACTTTCCACTTTTTAGTACTTTTCCACTGCAATCTGAAAGTTGCGGGTAAACTGGTGAAGATGGATTCACTTACTCCCTGATGCATCTAAAGCGAAAGGAAAGATATTGAATAATTTTGTTCACCCAACCATCGCTTATCGCCATCAGCGTCGATTTAAATACCAATATTGCTATAAACGTATTTGGACCACATCACTAGGTGACTCAGGGAACTTAGCTACGTTTGTTCAACATTATTCATTCGGAAACGTAACGTTTCATGAACTGCGTGTAACCAGTTCGACGGCGGAAACACCATTTCCATCTAGTAGCCAAGCAGCGATCTTGGCGCTATCATGGCC
>UZAN01046629.1:13339-26473 GCA_900618425.1 Echinostoma caproni
CCGGGCAAAACGATTAAGATGACGTGTGCCTGCCTGTGTCCCTGGGCTGAGTTCACCGATGACCGGGCACTGATTGATGCACTAGATGTCTTAGTTCATGGATCAGCGAACCTATATACGTTTGGTGACTTTAACTTATCTGATATAGAATGGATGGCAGGTAGGTACACCCAAGATGGTCAGGAGGAAGGTTACTTAAAATGAATAATCACAAGGAACTCTTGCAGCATGTCGCCTTCTGCACGCAAATCAGAGCTCAGTAGGACCCATCCCTACTGGAGCTTATCATTTTTAAAAGAGAACAGGATAAAAATATTGTCACTGGACATCCAACAATGGAAAGAGTGATCAACTCCTCATCAAGTTCGATATCGGGACGAAGCCACCCGTACGTAGATTACGGATGAATAGAGATTTTATTAAAGTTGACAAATGCACAGCTGCTTTGGATTCCCGAGCGAGACCAACAGACACCGTGGAGTGCTGGTTGTTAATCAAACAAAACCTCCTCAACCTCCAGAACCTTTTTACCCCGATAAGATATAGGCGGCACAAGTTTAAGCCTCCATGGTGGCGAGCTGCAGTAGCCAGAGCCATTAGGTACCAAAACGGAAGCTATCGAGTCTATCAAATTGCTGGCACTCATAGGTTGTGGGTCCACTACACCGCCGCGACTAACCTATTGAGGGAGAAAAAGAGGTACTTTGAAAGGAAGTAGGCCCAGAAAGTAAAGCTGGAGGCAAAGAGATACTACGTGTATATTCAGTCAAAAGACCCTATCAGAGAAGAGATGGGTCCACTGGTACTTGAGGGAAATACGGTTATAACAAAAAACAGTTAAACGATAGTTGAAATTCCGTTTCTATTATAGGTATACATCAATACATATTTGCGCTGTAGGTCCCAGTTAAAGAACGAAAATAGATAGAGAAGATCACGGAGTGAGACCACAAAGATGCAGAGCGGGTAATGAGGAGGCCAGTTTAAACAACTGTCAAACGTTTAGTTCATAAAAGAGGTACAAGAGATAAAAAAGGAAGATAATGAAATCAGAAAGGTACTTTGTGCAAACGCTGTTGAAAACCGTCACTTTGACCGCCAGTCGTGCAGCAATTTCTTGTCGTTTTCTGGATAGATTCCAAACGGAATGTCTCCAATTGATATTTGGATAATTGATTTTGAGTCATTTATTTTGCAGACGCCAACGGCATAGTTGCTATTACATCATTTTTGAAATGTCCGTCTCATGTAGAGTTAATGGTTATACCAGAAAGCCTGATGATAGTACTGGAGACCGGCGGAAAATTCATTTGTTTGAGTAAAATCCACCCAAGTAGGTTGAATGCTCCAACTGGCCGGTGTTTGGAGGATTATGTCACCGTCGCTCGTCAGACGTGGACGATTTTAATGAAATAAATCATCGTGATATGAAAATTTATCAAGCATATTCATCGATGAAGCTGGGTTTTGGTGAACTAGGGGTTTTCTTTTTACATTTTTGGAAAAGGTTAGTCAAGCCGCCGATGACATGCAGTCGCTGATAGTAATCTGGGGCGAGTGAAACTGTGGCATTGATCGTAGCTAAGCACCGATTGGATGTCAATGAGGCACGATGTTCTCCATCTCTTTTCGATACTGATACTGCAATTAACTTTGTCACGCATTTCAAGTTCACCTGGATTGATGGCGACCTAACGTCTAAGGCCAGGACTTATACACTGGTGGCAAATAAGTTAGTCAAGGGTAAGCAATCAACCTGTACAGCTAGCCTGTTGCCCGGCGGTGTAGCTCCCAATCAGTGACGGTAAGAGTAATAGCAAAAGTTAAAATGGAGCCTAAAACACAACACAGCCAGAAATGGTCAATGACCGTAATTCGTAAGCAAACGTCTGAATAACGAATGAAAAGATCGCTCCAGGGTTTGGGTTTGGCTTCAGTTATTGTTTGATGATGATTCAGTCTGAACGACCAGAAAACGTTTCGACTCTGTGACGCTTCATATGCAGATTTCGCAAGCCNAAGCCGGTATTTTGAATGACGTCAATCAAGTTGGAATAGCTTCAGTGCTAGTAAACCCAAATGCTCATTGTCTGAATATGGAGCACAAGTGCTCCGAGGTCGTCATGTTTCCAATAAACCCAAATGTCCATTAGCCGGTATATTCCATTGTGGCCCAGTTCGCTCCGAGTTATTCATTTCCAAATTAATAAATCCTGATTGCGTTCGTGAATTCGGTATTCCTTATTAAAGTGTAAAAGCACCACAGGTATGTTCAAAATGTTTCAATCAACTTGAAAAGTCGAACATTACCGATAATGAGTGTGGATTGTCATATAGGTGATATTACGGAAAGTGTTACTTTTGAAGTATCGGAATTTCAGAGAGGTAGACAAAAACGAGAGGGGCATATTCGTGAGGGAGATGAAGAGTATAAAATTAGAGACGAAAGGTTTCATGATAAGCGCCAGTGATAAGGAATTAAATAGTTTGTCTCAAAAAGAAGGATAAAGGGGAATAGGGCAAAGCACAGTAGGCCAATATAACGTGTCATTTCCTGGAGTCAATCCATTACATGCTCACCACCAGGAACATTGTCCAGGACCCCCTCTAAAAGGCAGATATTTCTGACATCTCTTCTGAACGATCCATTAGAGGTTTTTACTCCCAATGCTCTCACAATTCCATCCTTGCTCCTTCTGGTTTGTTGTATAAGGCCCAAAGTCCACTCATCCCTGGGTTTGTTTTCCTTTTCCATTATTACCAAATCTCCCGGTTTAAAATCCCTCTGTCTTACATATCAGTTGGATATGATTTGGAGTTATGGCAAGTATTCCCTCATCCACCGCTTCCATAAGCAATTTGCGATTTCCTGCACTTCACACCATCTACGTTTATAACGGTCTACTGTGGTTTTACCTAAGAACTCGAACCGCACCACCCTATAGTGAGCAACACATGTGGCGTGAGTGCTTTACAAGCTTGCGGATAGGCTTCCTGCGGACTAAGCGATCTAATATTCATTATCCGGTCAGTCTCTACCGAGATCTTGAGTGACACATCGTCCGTCACCTGTTTTGCACTAAGGAGTGCCGTCAGTATTCTCTTTATAATCTTAATTAGCCCCTCTCAAACTCCCCCTCGATGATTGGCGCTAGGAGGGTTAAAGTGCCACTGTGCAGTGTTCTTTAGGAGATGATTATTTATTTCATCCTAAGACCAAGATCGCAAACAAGCACTCAGTTCATTGGTCACTCCGACAAAACTTGATCCATTATGACTAAATATGTGTTCTGGTTCGCCCCTGCGAGCTATGAACCGGTCCAGGGCCATGATGAATGATTCCGTTGAGTATGAGTTAGCTACCTCTAGATGTACTCCTCGCATGGTCATGCAGGTGCAGATACAACCGTATGTTTTCTTCACGGACCGTCACCGCTTAAGATGACCCACAGTAGTCTAAACCAACCGAGTGGTATGGCGGCAGTTGGCTACTCATTCTATTTATAAACAGTGAAGCCATAAGCTGACACCCTGGCTTATCCAGTTGCCTGGGACAGTGAACGGATTTTCTCAAAACTCTATTTACTGCTGCATCAGCTTTGGTTATTTATAAACGCCTCCTAATTTCAGATAACACAGACTCGGGCCCCAAATGACCTTCCTTTTCATGAAAGTGACATATAAGAAGTTCGGTATCTTGTAGGCATGATAGTTTAGTGTCCTGCATCATGTGATAAGTGTGCATAATGCAGTCTGTCGCCAACTTGAAGCATTCCATTTAGTAAAACTAGACACAATTTACGTAGAAGGCTACCGCTTTGCAGGTGTCCTTTTGAATTCATTAGCGAAACCTAATCTTCTGAGAACGGTTCTGCTGAAACTAGACGCACAACATTGTCGCATGCAAGCTGAATCTCCTCTGTCGACAGTCTTCCCACCAGTAGTAACAAAACACCTTTTTTCAAACATTATGCTGATATTTTGTACAAAGCGCCTCAGCCAAGCTGTTACTCGCAATGGCAAACGATAAGAAAGTAAACTGACACTTATCACGACAGTTGTTTGGTTGATAGTCACTGTGCGCTTAAGCTCAATCGGCCCTTAGATTTCTTCGGTGGGGACCAATTTGAAGGAAAGAATCTCTTCTAAGCATCTCAAGAATAGCGGTTCTTGCAGCCAACTTTCCCACTTCGGGTCGTCCACCTTCAGACCGCGAGTGCCGTAGTCTGCTAGATTAATTGTCCCCTTCATGTGATATCATTGCTGAAGTGTTGAAATTTCATGTATTATAGCCAGTCGGTTGGCAATAGATGTGCTATAACGAGCTGATCTGTTGTTTATGTAATAAAGCACAATTGTTGAATCAATCTAGTAGAATATAGGCCGCTTTGAAATATCCAAGTCCCGGCTTGTGGTATCACATAGCTTAATGGCTAAAACGACAGCCACCAGCAGCTAGGTAACTGCTTGAAGTGGAACCACGCGGAATCTAGTCATAATCAGGTTACACACAAAGTTACCATTTATGGTGACCGCAAGCAAGCTGATTATGACACGTCACTGATTATGTGCAGTTAGACTGACTCATGGGCTCTTTGGTTTTCACTCCCCAATACACCACGGCACCTTTAATTTCGTTAAAATGTTGACTTCCTCAACTCAAGACTCACAATTAAGCCGGTCATTCTCACATACTAGCTCATCCCATTCAAGGGTTTTGCGATGGAGAGCTTGTAACATTACTGTACCCAACTAAGGTACTGAAGCAACGAAACCTACAGCTGTGAGTGAGGGATTCAAGAAGAAAAATGTTCCGGGGAGTGAGATAGGCATGATTGGGAAAGAATGAGGAGTAGAAGCAGAGATAATATAAGCAGCGAAAGGGCACCAACGGTAGCGCCAAGTAATGATCCGTTGAGATTAGGAGGGGATAAAAAATCAAAACAGACAAAGGAGAGAGTAACCTATCAGCTGAGTGTCTTCACTACAATCCTGCTTGGTGACTCAGTCAGTCAGCTACGCTCGACTCAAATACTTCCTTCCAAACTCCATCGAGTCGCTGTTTGAAGCTCACGACTGACGTGGCCTCTATAATCTCTTCTGGGAGTTTGTTCTAATCGTTTAACACTCTATTTGTAAAGAACTGTGCCCGGAGTCTGGTCCTGACATGGTTCTTTATGAGCGAAAACTAGTGGGTCATACAGAAAAGCAACATACAATAGCAGTCCTCTTTTAGTGAATGGTTTCAGGATTCCTTCAAACAGAAAGACGAAAGCATCGTCAAAAAGAAGCCAGTTCATAACTAAAGTAGTCTCTTGGGCATCTAGATTCACACTTAGCCATGCAAATTTAACCGCCCTTTCGCTCTCTGAAATATTGCTTATGGCGTCACTGCAGTTGCTCAACCAATTGCATAGCCGGAAACCTCCCTTGCTAAGCGCCACTCTTAAGTGATTCATAAAACATTTGCTTACTCAGCATCGTCAAACGATGCTAAACAGTCATCGACGTAGAAATATCGTCCAATTGCACATCCCACCCTATTATTGCCTGTCTGTGGATGATTCGACCGTGCGGCGTGATATGTATTACGCACAAAATGGCGACGAAAGTGGTACCAAATGGGCGAACTAAAATTCTTTATTCCTTCAGTTGTTTATTGAGATCTCCATCAGGCCATCATATGAGCTTTAATGCCCCCGAGTCAAGTTCAGGCACCCTAACCTGCAAAACCATCTGTTGATCGTCTGATGCCACAGCTGCTTTCCATAAGCGAAAGCGAAGCAGTACTCCAACTAAGTTATCTTCGGTATCCTGTCTTGACAATAAGTGTTGGTTAGGACAGCTTCCTTTATAGGTGGCTGCATAACCACAGACTATTCTAATCTTCTCAGGTTTCTTCGGTCTTACCAACGGACGATGTGGTGGGAACCACCTGGGTTTGTACGCGACTTCCAGTTGGTAGTCATGTACGCGGCCGATATAACCCTTTCGGAAGTGATCGTTGAATAAACTATTTTATCTTTTAAATAAATTTGGATCTCGCATAAACCTGCGTTTCAGGCATTCTAACCTCCGAAACACTAGCCCATAGTTGTTCGGCAGGGTCTCCGACTTGATTTCTTACGTTAATCCGATGATTAATCGTTTCCCGTCATGGTTTGTCCATTCCTCTGCTATTTACAACGCTCGTCGATCCTCTTTGGAGTGATGTGTGCCCATCTTATGCAGGTCTTTAAACTCCTTGTCATATAAATCTTCCAAAATGATGCTAGTTTCACTCTGGTACGCTCAAGGACGGTCCCATAATCAACCATCTCAACGTAGTTTGGATCGCAAAAGGCTCGTTTGGCCTGTCGAATAGACCATTATTCACTCAATGAGCTTGAGGGACATCATAATCAATCATTAAGTAAACCTTAGGGTTAGTCAGATGCTCCCTTTTCTTTAACTTTTAGGTGGGTTAAACAAGCCGTATGTTTCTTAGCCGGTACCTGAGCTCTTGGCATTATTAGATCGACCACGGTGTATGTAGTGCCTACCTTAATGCGTTCATGGTCCCTAAAGGGGGCGTTTCCATCGCGAGAGTTCTAAGCCATGAAGGCTGTCGTGCCTATGTGTGTGTAGTTCTCTTACGCCTGTACTAAACTTCACCTCGGGCACACTCTCCCTTAGATAGGTTTCTACTTTTTCCTTGTAGCTTGTCTTGGAACAACGAGATACTGCATCTTCTGCATCGATTTGCATTCAAGCTTTGCAAAGACGGATTGGCTTCGGCCTCGCAGTGTTGTTTTCGGAAGATGGCTTCCTTTACCTCACATTCCAATCTGTCTATCCCTCAATAACCGTAGTTTTACTTCTGTCTTTTTCAAATCCTAGGTTCGAGTGAGAGATTCAAGCAGAAAAATGTTCCGGGGAGTGAGATAGGCATGATTGGGAAAGAATGAGGAGTAGAAGCAGAGATAATATAAGCAGCAAAAGGGCACCAACGGTAGCGCCAAGTAATGATCCGTTGGTGACTCAGTCAGTCAGCTACGCTCGACTCAAATACTTCCTTCCAAACTCCATCGAGTCGCTGTTTGAAGCTCACGACTGACGTGGCCTCTATAATCTCTTCTGGGAGTTTGTTCTAATCGTTTAACACTCTATTTGTAAGGAACTGTGCCCGGAGTCTGGTCCTGACACGTTTTTTCTTCGAATTGAGGCTGAGACCTCTCAGGTTTTGATGTTCACTTGGTGGCATTAGCGGTTGCCCGTTGATGTTTGCAAAGGCGTCGAGAAATTTGAAAGGCTCAATGAGATCACCTCTCCTTCTTTTCCGTTTGAGAGAGAAGAGATTCAACTGATGCAGTATTTTCTCATGATCCCTCTCTCAATTTCGGGGAACCAACTAGTGAACCGTCTCTGGACCTGCTGTAGCACATTTATGTCCGTGACCAGGTAAGGTCTCCAGGTCTGCAGAAAATGTTTTAATTGAGGCCGGACAAATGCCCTATACAGCGGGAGTAGTATATCTGCTTTCCTCGAGCGCAGTACTCAACGCAGATGGTAAAGAGCCCTTGATGCTGTTAGGGTAGCCTTTTCACACTGTCCTCGAGGCTGGAAAACCGTTTGGATTGTCACTCTAAGCTCCTTGGCGGCGTCCCTTGTTGGTACAGCCGTAGCCTCACTTCCCATCCCTAACTTTCGCACAATGTGCTCGGTGGTTGCACTCATTAGGTGGAAGCATTTGTTCACATTGAATGGTGAGTCCCACTCGGTTACCCATTACTTGACCCAATTTAGGTCATTTTGCACCGATGTGTCAACTAGGCCAACGGCTTTTACGTCATCAGTGAACTTAAGACACGGGTTTCTAAATTTATGATCTATGTCATCTACGTAGAGTAGGAATAGTAGGGTTCCATGGACTGACCCTTGAGGTACCCTGTTATGTATGTGCCGTTTCGGTGACACTTTCGCCCCTACGCTCACCCTGAATGTCCTTCTAAGCAGGCTTGGCTTGATCCACGCCACTATTTGGTTTGATCAGCCAAACCACTGGAGCCTGGAGAACGATAGTCGATGGTTTACTGAATCAACAGCCTTCTGGAAATCTAAGAAGATTACTTCGAGCTTTGCTCTCCCGTCGATTATCCTTGTCACTTCCTAAAAGTAGCATAGTAGATTCGATAAGCAAGACCTCTTACGAATGAACCCATGCTGCGATCCGGCAACCATCTGTGCTTTTCCAGGTGGTCATCTGTTCTGTCTCGGATCACTCTCTCCATCACATCCAGCACCACAGAAGTTAGGCTAACAGGCTTGTCATTTTCCTTGGCGCTTTATCTCTACCCTTGTGTATGCGCGTGATGATAACGTATACCCACTCCTCCGGCAAGGTTCCAGTTTCTAGCGGAGCATTGAAGAGCTTCGCTAGCAAACCTGCCACTATCGAGGCTAGTGGCTTCAGGATGGCTGGATGGATACCGTTCGGTCCGGCTAATTGTGCTTTACCAACTGGAGGATGCTTCTTTCAACTTCTTCACCCTCAATTGGGTGAGCATACATTGCTGGTACATCTTTCGGATAGTTTAGGCACTGTGTCCCATTGTCCGTCCCGTAAACCTGCTGAAAAATACGTTTTTACTTCTGCCTTTTCTTCGCCAGTGTTCGCCACTGTTCCTTGTTAATATTTCAAGCACCCCACCCCACTTAATCGTCATTTCTTTTAATGCACGTACCCGACGTATGCCTTGGAGTTTGTTCTGGCGTTTTTATTTAGTCTCTTCTCATCTGTGCTTGCATTCCCCTTGTACTCCAGTGGCTTTCTTTCTGGCCGTCAGGTACGGCAAGAGACTTCGATGGTTACCTATAGCCTTGTACTCTCTGAAGGGCTCTTGCTTTCTAATGTTTCCTTTGCGCGCACGAGATCTCCACCACGGTGAGTTTCCAGCCTTTCTGAGCCTCCGGATAAGTGAAATTTCATTGGTGAGGTTTATTAGGTTCCGCCTAATCAGCCCCTATTGGGCCTCAACGGAGCTCGGTTCCGCCATTCAGTTCATGGCCGATGCTTCCTGATATGACATACTTGGTTTAATCGGCTGAAGTTTCGTCACCTCTTGTCGCGCACACGGGCCCCTTCTAGGCTGTGAGATAGGCGGAACCTAGCGTAATCGTTTTCCTTAATGGTGTTTCCTTTTCAATCGTGTCAGTAGCATTTGAGCACCGAGTGATGATTAGGTCTAATATTGACCCAGTCTGGCAAAATCTATATCTAGTTCCTTGGTCTACATGCTGCATTAACGCATGCTGGTAGAGCGTAGAAGTCAGACGTTCCCCAAATGACCCTCTTGGAGCCACCCGGGTCTGTCAGTTTACCTCAGGAGCGTTAAAACCGCCCATTAAAGAAGCTTTATTGAGCCTCTCGTAACGTCCATTATAAATTGTAGCCGTTCGTTGTCCTTGTCTACGTCGAATGACGGTCCTCATTATAAGCATGCTATAGGCAGTCTGATACCTTTCGCTTTACGTACCACCAGTAGGCAATGCTTTCTGACCTAAAATAATGGTGACCTGAATTCCCAGGTCCCTCAATTCGTCCCTCCTTTGGAGTTCCATTGGGTTAATCCATCGTACCGGGCCTGTGCTTTCAGGCTGTATAAGTTGTAGACACTTGGCCACGTTGAGTGGTAGCTTCCAGTCTTCAGTTCAGCGTATGAGGGTATCCAAATTTCTCCGCATGGATTGGTCTGAGGGTGAACCCACCAGTTTCAGATCATCAGTGAACATGAATACCGAGTTCTCCATTCTAGCCGACAAGTCATTCGCATAGACTAGGAATCGGAGAGAGCCTAAAACTGAACCCCTTTGGACTCCACTTTCTGTCCTGCCTTCCATTGTACCCTTCTATGTCAACATAGAAACACCTTCTTTCAAGAAATCCTTCGTCCATGTCAGCAGTTTCGGATGAATTTTGAAGGTCCTAAATTGCAGGAACAATAGCCTGTGTTTTACAGAGTCAAAAGTTTCTTTTAAGTCCAAGTAGCATACCCCCTCTACCCTCTATCCAGCCTGTCAACAATTTCATTTTTAAAATCATTAGTAAATTCAAGAGACATGATCTCTTTTTCATTAGCGCTTGCTGGCTAGCTGAAAGCAAATGATGCCGCGCAACATGAGCCACCACCATGTCCTTTAGTAGCCTTTACAGTATGTTCAGCGGTACCGAGGTAAGACTAACCGGCCGATAGCTTACTGCCTTATTTATTTCCCCTACTTTGTGTATGAGGAAAACATTTGCCACCTTCAAGTCTCCTGAAAGCCGCTCTTCTTAGGGGTTTGTTGAACAACTCTGCTTATGGTGCTGCAAGTAGTCCCAGCTCGCGATTTCATGAGGGCCGGATGGATATTATCGGGTCCCACTACCTTTGTGCCCTTCGGAGCTTGCAGTTGGTCTCAACCTCATATTCGGTGACGATGACTTCAGCCATTGTAGGTATTTCTCGCTTTATGGGTTTGAGAGGTTCCTCCCTCGATCTGTTTGGTGCATCTTTCGAAATATAGGTGGAAAATAATCATTTTTTCAGCACTGGATTCTACGCTTACTCCGTTCTTGTTTCGGACGTTTCCGACCGCCCCTCTAAGTGTGACCACGGACTGGACATGGTTAAATTGGGCTTTTTGGTTGAGCTCATGATCCTAACTAGTTTTTTCATATGCAATCCTGAACACCTGCTGGACTACCATTGCGCGCTTGCGCGTTCAGTCATATACTAGGTTTCGACGGCGGCTGCCTGATACTATCAGTCTTCCCCACTGTCGTTGTTTACGAGCCTGGGCCTTTCGCACTCGCGCCTTCCCCCACGGAGGCTTTCCGTTAGTCCCAATACCTTTCAGCGGAACATACCTATTGATGAGCTGTAGAAAGTTTAACTTCACTAGGTTCCAGCTCTCCTGTAACTGCTCACGGAGGTTTATTTCTCAAGTCATGGAATTCGCACCCTTATGAGCTGCGCTGAGTTTATTCCGCCATAGTTTCTTCCCTTATTGGGCGCGTTCGAGCCTTGGGGAGACATAATATTGTGTATTAGGGCACGGCCGCTCTTTTCTACTGGAACTTTTACCGGAATATTCTCTAAATCATTTGCTCCTTTCTTTATTACCAAGTCTAATCTGGTGGGTCTGCTACCATCGCGCCATCGCGAATCTTCGTTTACGTGTTGCACGAGGGCTTCATCGAGCAGCAGGTATATCTTCGGAAGAGCACTTTCTTCACTCTAGTTTATCTCTGGTGTATTATAATAAGTGTATATTTCACGGATATTTTGTGAATCTAACGGAAGACGCCCTTTTTCTTACAGCAGCGGATCTCTGGAAAGGAACACAGAAACGCAAAACAGTCTAGGTTTTAATCTAGCTGATGAGGGAGTAGCAGAGGAGGAAGCAAGAGTTGAAATAGAAGACTACTAACAGGTATCTATAAAAGAGATAACAAATATTGCAAACTAGACAGACCAACCAATAGTAAAAAATGCGACCTGAAAAAAAAAGAACCAATTTCTCACTGGGGCGAGTAAGAAGATTAGGCATGTGGAAAAGAAAACGTCTTCAACAGAAGAATATCTAATTCCACTGATCAGCTATATAGGTTGACCAGTGTACTGGATCTGGAATGGGTGTAAAAGTGAACACTGCTGCCTGGTCAGCATTGAAATCCCCGAGCAGTAGGAGTTTTCTGCTGTGACGAGCTTCTTCTCGAAGCATGCGTAGCGGCGCATTATCCTCGTTGGCCAATGCCGATGGGCTTCTGTAAACGCTATCAGCGGCTTGGCGAGTCCAATGCTCACCACACACCAGGAAACCTGGACGTTTGGTGCTGACGTCGACAGTTCCCACCTCTGGCTCTGATGTGGGTGCTATGCCACTAGTACGAACCTCCCTCCATCTATCCTGCCGTCAGTCTTATCGAAGCAATAATCGCAGAAGGCTGGCGGGCAGTGGTGCTTGATGTCTATTCCTGGTTGCAACCAGTTTTTGGTGATAGTTACAACATCACATTTCCCTTAATCCGCTCGAAGCTACGATCACTTGTTTCCCACGCTACACACATGTTTGAATGCAATGTGCAGTGGGACTCCTCCTCTGGTGTGTGGCATCTCTCTAAGGGAGGTTGACTTCTTGAGATTCACTCCCGAGCTTGTGGCCCGTTTTTTAGATCTGCTGTATATTGTTCGAAGCATTTTTATTAGTTCTCCCATTTGAGTCGGGCTTTGTACCCTTGGTTGGTCTGTCTAATCCTTGTTTCTTGGGTGTTTGCAGCAGAACTTTTATATAAAACGGATTGGTGAGTCAAAGCCTAAATATTCCCGAACTCCTGCGTCGAGAGGGATGGTCCCTGGGTCCACGTTTCCACTAGCCAGTTCAGATAGAACCACCATTTTTTGGCGCGCTTGTGCCACCAATGCGATGGTTTTTGCTTCCGGCTTTCTATCGGATTCATTTTTGGGTGTTACTCTGACTTCACCACCCGAGGTTGTCCGAATTTTCTCGGCTTCTACTAAAAACTTTTTCTTAGGCCGGGGCCTCCCCAATTCTACTATTATGGGTTTAGGCTCTGCTGCCTGTGTCACTTTATGGTCCGTCCATTGCCCAAGTCTGAGTATTCTCGTGATTAGTAACTGTTCAGGGGTTGCCACCGCTCTTATCAATGTGACTAAGTAATCGCGCATATACCGGTCCCTCAGTCTACCTTGCTTTGGTATACCATGGGTGAGTACGTTGCACTATCTACTCATGGCCACATCGGTGTTATTTCGCGACCTCTCAACTACCTTAGCCAGGATATCTTTTTCTTTCCTGAGTCCATCCAAGTTCTCTTCATGCCCGTCCATCCTTCTGGTTATGTTCGCAAGGGTGACTGTGATCTCACTGTTGCCTGTCATGCGAGCGGGTGCCCCTGTAGGTACTAGGTTATCGGTACCCCGGGCTAATACGTATAGGTCGCAAACGTACGTTCGTACGAGGAGAGAACGAGGCGATTCACGAAACGGAGGACGACGTGTATTATAAAGACCTGCAGAGCAAGAGAGAGATACAGAGGCGTGAGCAAGCGTGAGGAAAGTGACAGGAAAACGCGTGCTGACCAAAGAGGTG
>UZAN01046631.1:10114-28584 GCA_900618425.1 Echinostoma caproni
AGTGTTGCAGAGTGCAACCCCCACACTTTATTTCTTAACTAAGCTTTGCAGCATCAACATTTATCGGAAATAATTTTTTTCAACGTTCATTGACTTCAGAATATTCCGATACTTTTTATCTCATCCGCCTACTGCGGCGTGGCTAAATGTTTTGCGTTGATACTAAAGGACTACGAGTTTTGGCTAAAGCATTGCGGGTTTTGTCTATAGGAATGTAGATCAAGGCCAAGGGATTGTGGATTTTGGCTAAAGCATTGCGGGTTTTGGCTAAAGCTTGGTGGGAAAAGGTGTAGATGATTTAGTTTGATTCCGCTTCGATCACTGTCACAGGCATATCGGTGGTGTCATCGCATACAGGTGTTGATCAAACTCGTGCAACACTATGACTTTCATTACACTAGGTTCTCCCAAAGTTTAGTGTTTCCAGTCTCCTTCACAAGAATGAATGTGATGTTGCCCAACATCGGATGCAACATATTTGTACTAACACCCTGTTTCTGCTAGCCGAATGCCTACAAAGTGTACCGTTTCTCAAATTCGACAATAGTTTCTGGTGCATTAGTTTTGAAATATTAGAGCTTCGGTCAAAAACATAATCAGAATTTAGTGATAAAAATAACTCATTCGCATGGCCCAGGTATTATTCTTTCGTTTTGTCAATGTTTTATTCGCTCTTTTTTATTTTCGAACACTGGAACCAGTCGTTTTTGCATCGAGTTCACCAAGTTGACAGTCAAACAGCCATTGTCAGTTTCTTCAAATACATGCCTCACCCTGACCACTGACGGCCATTGTCGAGGCAGCTAACTTATCCCTGTATCTAACATAGGGACAAGTTTTCGATTATATTCAAATCGCAACCGCTGGAGGGTTATTTTGACATTGAACTTGACCCATCCAGAAACGGCACAAATATGAAAATACAAAACAAAATTTAATGAGGTCTAAACGTTCTCTACGACCAACCTCGAGCGAAATGTTCACATCGAAGTACTTACACAAGTCAGAAACTGAGTTGTCCGATTTGTGCGCCTCTCAAGTGAGTTGCCTCTCGGTATACATCTGATCAACTCGGTTGCTCGCATTGCGCCTGAGAATATTTTTCATGCACACATTCAGCTAAGTTCCCCACAAGACAAGGAAGCATGGATGGAAATTCTACTGCTGTCCTCCTTATTGGTCAACCATTTTTACGTCAAATTGTGCAAAACGAACAGTTTCCTTACCCTTACAGATGCACCGATAATTAACTGTCAAACATCACAGTTTAGTCTTTTATCATAATCTCGCTCGGTATGATCAAGTCAAAGCTCTTTCCAGAAGCTGAGGAAACTAGTGTTTTGTGTTCTGCGCTTCAGCTCACTTTCAATCCGTATTCACATCATAAAGTACTTTGTTTTAACCTACATATGACCTCGCAAGGTTTATTGATCTTCTGCCATTTTAACCGGTCTATTCAATAAGGAACACAAGCACATCTCCAAATCCAGATAATGTCTCTTTTAATGTGTATCCGTCTCTCTCCTGAGCCTCTTGTGAAGCACTTTGTAGCTCAATACGGTAAAAACTATATAACTTTCTCCCATAAAACTTCATTTGACTGGTCTCAGAAACTACATGTTGACCTTGGTAAGTGTATCGATTCCTAATTTACCACTTCTCGTTGCAAACCCGTATGTGAACCCACACACACACACACACACCGAAACTTACAGGACTTTTGTTCTTCCTGACTCGGCTGGATTTCTGGAAAAACCAGAAACCGCTGCATCTAGCCTGTGCACAATGTCATTCTGAACAGATCATCCAGGTGCGATGTACTTTTATTGCTTTTCTGTTTTCACTGTTTTTAATTACTTTCTTGTACTTAGTTACCTTTTTGCTTGATGTATAATGGTTATGTGGATTCTGAGCTGTAGAGGGTACTCATCGGGGTTCACTTGACGGTTGGAATTTACCGAGATCAATTGAAATATCTTAGAAGCCATTAACGAAACCACTGTTTGCTTAACTCGAAAAATTAATTTCATTATTATTGTTATTATCGAAGCAATCATCTGTATCATCTCCTAGATAAAATATTGTATGAAAAAGGTTTCCTGGGTGTATCTATCATATGAATACCTATCAATATCAAGTTAATAATCTGTCCGCCCCGTAAACGGGATTATGTGTTTACGAGCGGTTTTGAGATATTGTATCTCCTCACTCTCAAACCCATGCTATCTGAATCCGTGAGAGGCATGTGTAATCTGCGCGCAGATTATTGGTGTGCGTGTGTGTGTGCTCGCGCGCGTACATAAGCAAACAGGATGTTTATTAATTTCGCTAGGGGTTCTTGCATGGATTGTTACAATTGGTGGATCATTTTGTGACGTAAATGATCGTTGTCAAAGTGGCCGAGAACATGAATAGATCACCGGACATGACCGTGTCTTTTTGTCAAGGAATAAACCACATATATCCTCTTTTTTTAAATTCCGATTTGAACTAAACGCGGAGAACGAAAATCGGACCAATTACCTCGTATGTTGGTTGACATTTTGTTCAAATACCGCGCAAAACGCTCTGGATTGCAGTAACGAGTTAAAAAAGTGGTTGGATGTTATTTGATTTGAAAATGTGAAATTATTTACGTGTACATACATTTGTTCATAAAGGTTAATCTTTTTAAAATTTAAACTTTTCACCAACCGACAAAGTAACAGTAATCGTTCATTTAAATTATTATTTTAATACAACAAACAGTTTCACTTTATTTAACCATGAAACGGGAGGGGAAGCCAGGTGAAATTGGTTTCCGTTTTCCGTCCACTATTCAGTTTACAATTTGACTGTCGTACAGGAGAAAAACAGTTGTTTCCCCTGCTGATCTTTTCGAAAGATTCAACGCATTGAGAGCAACTACAAAATTATCGAAAGATTTCCGTTACCTCCACAATGGGAATCAGGCAGCTAAATATCGCTGACTCTTAAAAATTCTATCAAAATATAAGGTCACTCTTTGCATGTAAAAATGAACTTCTTGAGCCTTCAGAGTTTGGGGACTTACTATGCAGCCCTTCACTATTCAAATGTTCCCCTTCTTCTGTGTACAGTTAACAATGAACTGTGTTTCCAATAGAATGTGCCGTTACACATGTTGTCAGTGAAATGTATATTTGCTTTCTACTTCAAAATAACACTTGATGAATTTTCTGACTTTTCTAGATCCCTGGGAAGCTGAAGCTAACCAGCGTTTATTCTGGGAAACGCATTCCTTGAACGCCTCAGAAGAATCACTTAATTTACTAACTATTATTTACTATTAGTTCATCCCCTTCGGCGGGATTCAAACCAGCGCATGGATACCGCCTGTATGTCGTCGCAAGCAGTTCACATTCTACCTTGTGTGTCAATTCTCTTCCGTAGGTTGATTCGGTCATACTGTGTGAAAAGATTACCGTTGCCGGTGTGAGCTCATCGCTCAGCTGTCAAAGCAATCGCTTCACAGAGCAGTAGCTCTGTTTAAAATCCCACCGAGGATCTATTTATTTTCACAAAGGACTCACACAATATATTGAAATTTTCAGAACGCCGAACACCAATTAACTGATTAATCATTGTAAACGTTTATCTGATAGCTGACAAACAGTGTTGACTAATTGTTTCATCTTTGTTGAGTCTCTGGGGTTGTGTGCTTGTGTCACAGTCGAAACTTGAACCGCGAACCTCCCCTGACTTGGAGTCGAAACTCGATCAAAGATCGAAACCTTGAGCGCTTTTCTATGCATATTAATGCAATGTGTTTAAGTATTTCTGATATTCGTTTAACTTGGTAACCAAGAACGTGGCTATCTGATTATTTATTACTTTTTCAATCAGCAGAATACTAGGTAATATCTAATAGTTAGTTATTTTTGATGAATAACTTTAATCGGGTAAGTCCAATTATTGGATATGCCCTGAAGGATTTTACATGGAAAANGGCGAAGTATACCTTTTGGGTTATCTTTCACTCCGATATTTGTTCACCATTGTACTTCATCGTGATCAACAGGATCATCTCGAGTTTGCTGTCTGAACAGTTTCTGATCAATAAAAACAATGTGTATTGGTCATAAATTTAATAGCTCAATTGATGTGATCATCAGGAATAGTGTGATATCATCGAATTAAATTTCTCTCATTGGAAACATTTTGTGAATTCCATATTCCGCTCACCCACCGCGGCCCATCACACACACACACACACACACGTTTTCTCTGTAGTCCCTAACGTTGGCAAAAGTGGCATCAGAGATGAATTTGCGGAGGCCATGAATACTCGAAGCGAAACCAGAGTCGATAACTGATAAATTACAAAGCGGATGCCTACCCAATCCCACAGGATCTGCACACAGTGGGTTCAGGTAATGGTAGAAATAAATTAGTCAGTATCCACACTCGATGGATGTTCCACGTGAGGACCGATGGTGTGCTCGGACAGCTCTGTTGTACCACCGTGGTGTAACTGACGGGACTCGGTTCGTGTTCATTCGATTTTCGAGCCGAAAATCTATTTCAACGCAAATTCACGAACACATGAGTTGCGCATTTCTGTTCGGGTGTCGGGCTCACTTCATGGTAGTTCATCTAATCTTCAATCTTCAACATTCGGGTGATCCAACACTCCGTGACATCGCCAGCAAAGGAGCAACTCGACACAGCATTAGATTGATTAGTGAGAATCAGGTGTTCTGAACCAATCAGAACCTCAAACGCCAATCGTGGGTCCAGAATAACATGAACTACGATAGGCCAATGATGTTTAGCCAAGGATTTCCCTTTTGTTACTAATTAATCGCATTGATTTCCTGCAACAAACTAACCGCTACTGCTGTGACCTATTTTCTGTGTCCCAGTGATGGGAGTTTTCGGAATACATTTGCCAGCATTATTTCGTATTTCGACTCCGATTTTCTATTTGTGTTCATTACCATTGCCATATAAATTTTTGACAATATTCTTTGACCACAGCAACCAACCGTGTGCGCCCGTGGCTGTTGCCGCCTAACCACAACTCGTCTGCTGAACAAGCTGGAACCAGCCCCACATCAGGATATTCGCAGGTAAAATTACATGAAATCGCTGTCAGGCTTATTTACCTATGCTGCCACGATCTCATGCTTCAGGCAGATAACTTTATATCGAGCTTTTCCCACTGACTTCATACTGCTGTGTGTGTATGTGTGTGTGTATATATATAGACGGTAGCTCACACCGCCACTGGCCACTATCCGGCAAATGCGAGGATTGAAAGAATTGGGTGCAGCGCGTGGTAAGCGCGTTGTGTGAGAGAGCCCAAATAGCGGGCAAAAGGATTTACCAAATTCACAGAGATTAATTATACTGTTGATCACCTGGAGGAATGACTTGGATAATGTGTCCACGCTACAATATCACCTTGACCGAGTGATGCTGTAAAGGGCTATCTATGCACACAGAGAGATGCGGTCGGTCCCCAAATGCTTGATCGTCATACGGCTAAGCTCCACTCATGCTCATGGTGCGTATAATTAATCGTGTACAAACCCAGCACCCCCGCTTCCAATCAAAGGTTGTTCTGCTGAGTGGTAGCTGCCACAGGTAACCCTATTGGGTTTTTTCCACTCTCCAGAATGGCATGTTGAAGTAAGGATGATTAGTTATGTGTTATGGGAGCAAAGCAAAGGTGCTTCTCTCAGAGTGTCACTTTTGTACAGGTGCGACATGAGTGAGCTTTTGTTGTAGTCGTTCACAGACTAGATGAGTCAGTAACATGCAGAACGAAACTAAACCGAATTTGGTCAATAACAATCAACCCTATACCCAACTTTACTTTTTAAAACTATACACTCGACCCATTCTCTCAAAAAAACCACCCAATACATGATTGCATACTATAGAGACCAATGCATTGTCATAGCAACAGATATCAATATTCCCCAGCTAGAACAAAAAAGAGCTGGGAAGATTAGATTAGATCTTTTTGATCTAGAAGAAGAAATGAGCTGAAAACCGCTGTTCGTTGTGCTTGCGCACACTCATACACACACACACACACAAAACCTCTGAAGTGTTTTCCATTCATTTGTATGCGAAGGAGTTTTTGTTACGGACGCAAAAACAAGATACAGGGTTCTAAAATTAGTATCGATTACGTCATGCGTCATGTGTTCAGGTTTGGTCTCTCGACGTGTGTGTATTTGTGTGTATTATGAAGAGAGGGAAATAATCCAACTGAAGGTGATATTCAGCACAGCCCTATTTAACCGTCACTTCAACTCACACAAATATTAGTTAATTTGTAGGAACATTTGTCAAGGTTGTCGATCTCATGAGAATCTTTTCAGATTCGTTTCAATACATCAGGTATCCCATCAATATCCATCCATGGATTACCCAAATCTCATGTTGATCAGATAAATTCAGTCGATATTGTCTATCACTCCTACCAATCACTTCCAATATCTGAGATTGCCCATTATTCAACACCAATGGCATACAATCCCGCCACATTCATCATAAACGGGTTATAGATCGTGCAGGTAAACTTACAGTACCACTCGATCCGGTGGAGGAAACCAGCTGATCACTTATAATACATTAAAGTTTGGCGCGTTCAGTTCGTGGTTCACGAGGAGCATGACCTTATTCTCCGCAGATATCAGGGAAAGTGCCTGCTTGCATAAACACACATTTACAAGCAGGGGTTATTGGCACTGTTGCTCACAGCCACGGTGAGCACCGAATTCGCTTCCTTCGACAAATGAATTTCCCTCATTTTGTCTTTACCCTACTGCAGACAGGACTGCACTTTTGCTCATGGCATTGAGACATTGTACGTTGCTCAAACCAGAACTGTGGGCGGTTAATCGTTTGGATTTGTCACTTTAATTGAAGCTTTGATAGTTGAACGAAATGGCTGAACGATAAAAAAGACGTGCCTTCGTGGGTATGCGTGTGCATTATTGGTTCATCATTTCTAATGGGATTGTTAGAATTGAGGTGTACAACGATTGTTTGCATGTTCCACCGATGGACACTGATGGACCAACGCATATTTCTACAGCCCCTCCCCCACCCCAGAGATTCTGGATCCTGTGATTGAAGAGAGGCTCTGGTCATTTCATCTCGTATACTGTAACGTCATTCGAATTTGTCTTTTGGCTCCAGGACAAAGTGTTGCACTACTGCCGGAAGCGTGAGTGAAGTACGGGATTTTTCCCCATCGCAAACCATGATCCTAACAGTCACACAGATGCTACATGATGATGTGAAAGCGAAGAAAGACTCGGTCTGGGTTGAGACTGTCACTGTGCGAATACAACCTACTTTTCATAACTCAACAATAAAAATAGCTCACACCATCGGTTACTAGAATTCGTAATAGCGAGAGGCATGACGGAAGCGGCTAGTTAGGTATTGGTTGAATGGGATGATGAAACTGGAAGACGCGTATTATCATCGATCATATCTTACCCGAGAGCTCATGGGCCTCTGATTATGCAATGGTTTAGCGGGATGCTGTTTCGGACAGCTCTTTCCCGTAAGCTAAACTAACAAAACAGATGAATTGAACTGATGTCCCGGGTGAGCTGTATCAACTGCCAAGTGAGGGGTAATCGTTATAAATTATTACTGGGCCTGTCACATTCAACATGTTTTCAGTTGTCATGGTGGCAGCATCCTCCCGGAAAACTGAGACAACCAGGATTGATTGGAACAGCCAACCAATCAAGGGGGTTGATAATAATACAGTCAACCAATCGTTGGATATGTGCGTCCCCATGTGTGTTCTCGTTTCCCTATAAACAACCATGATTTTCACACAATAAATGGATTCCTATACGCTTCCAACTGCATTCTATGTTCTGTGGAGTTCCTAACTGAACGAGCAACATTACCGGAAGACGATATTTTCAGAATTCAGCGTCAAGAAAAACCTGTGCGCTTATAACATCACTAAACTTTGAAGACCTTCTTCCATATCCGCAAACTTCGTCAGATTCGAATTCAGCAGTCAATTATCTCCCAATTCGTGTGCTTGTGTGTTTTCCCCGGTTGACTTTATTGTTCTCCTGTTGTGTTTTCTAACAATTTAGTAACTTTATGCTTCGACATGGACTGACCGTCATTAACCGCATCTCTTCAGTCCCGCTGGAGGAGTTAATGACCAACCTGTGTGAACGTTTGAATGCATGTGTTTGCACGCAAAATTCGTATAGATGCCACACATTCATTGCACATGGTCTGCTAAATCCCATCATCGTTGTATTCCCTCTGGATATCCCCTTTAGTACGTATTCTGTTTATCGAAGAGGAACTTCTTGCAAACTTTCTTAAAATTTTTTTGAGAGTTAACATTTTCTCCACTATGTACACTTCGGATTGAAATGTAGGCTTTCGGCTTACGAAAGTTATAAGTACATCTACAGTTATAACCATTTTCTGTCACTTTCAGCACGGATAATGAACCAAGTTATTCACGACCATTTGGTTTCAAGACAGCGACCTATAGGGTGCATTAATTCACTAATTTTCGAGGATGGAGTAATACGTTGTCTCATATGGTATGTAGTTCTTACTGAAGCTCGCTTACGAAGTAGAAGGAAGACACTATCCAGTTTCCCATCTTCGAATCAATCACTGACTGCATACCCATTACTGTCTCCGGTATTTTTATGGTTCATTCGTATGAACTTTAACCTTAGTTGTCAATGTGACTATTGTGCGACCACAGTAATGCCTAATTCCGTCAGATACACCCGTGATTTTATGTATTCATTAAAATGGAACAAATGTGAAGTCACTACATGTTTTAGGAGAACAATAAGGGATAAAGCTAGAAGGACGGTCAGAAAACTTTCGACAAAATCCGAGGAAGTATCACACCGGTTGGAAGGCTGCTATTCGGAAACAAACCATCTCCCGTTTGTGTCCCCATCATTCTCAGTTGTAACGTACGATCTCTCGTTAGAAATATGGCCGGTCTCATCAACTCAGCCAAACTGCGGTAATATCTCCAGCTTGGTATGATTATACTTCAAGAAAGCTGGTTGCACAACGGAATGGACGATGAAATGGTACACCTGAATGGTTTCGTTAGTTATCTTGTCGATCGTCCTAATCCTTCTTCCAAACGGGGTGGTGATGTTATCACATTTATCAAAAATCAGTAGTGTCACCTGACCACAAATGTGCTTTCCTATTCTACACTGTATANAAATGCATCTGAACAACAATGCAAGCCCAGGCATTTAAGTTTCTCTCATTCTCGTGAATGTATATCCCCCCTGTTGCTCATATGATGTTATTAATAATTTTAACACACTAAACTATCATTGATTGAGTATGTAGATACTTCAATTTGTGACTGCTTTAGGTTTTCGAAACGTTATTACTCTTCCCGCCAAATTTGGTGTATGTCTGGATTTGGGTTTTGTTCAACCCTCCTCATCGGCTTTGTGTAGAATGTCATCGGCATTTTAGGGATTTTTGATCACTATGTGTTGAGACTTTTCCCTACCCTTTTAGCAGAACAAACCATAGTCTCTGGTGGTCACTGGGGGTGGCGCAGTGGTTTAGTCGCTGTCACCGGTATGCTTTGGACCCTGTGGTNGGACCCTATGGTCCGAGGTTCGAGCCCCGTCACCGCCACCTAACTTTGGTGGTAGGCAGCTCTGTTGTCGTCCGGTTCAATACCACGTCCGACCTATCGGGGCCTTAAGTGGTTCGCAACTCCAAGTCCCGGGGCTTAGGGTGCCGGTTTCTACCAGTGAACTACCGGGTTCACCCTGTCTGGTGTTCATCACACTTACGTGTGTAATTAAAACAAAATCATGATCACAAGCTTAAAGTCAGACAACGTTCCTCAGTAAACGTCTTGAGGTTAAGGAAAATGATCGGTCACTCCGACCGTATTTGGTCTCCGACTCTAACCATTCTAACCATTCCGTTTTCTATGATCACTCACCGAGTTACCCAAACTTTTGTTACCATGTTTGTTGTACCTCAGGTATAATTTATGTCCGCCCCGATCGACTCTCCACCCTACACATCCAACAATTTCGTCCTTGAGAGCAACCTGCCTTCAGAATGCAGAAGCTTGATGGGGAACGCACTCTTTAAACCTATCAGGACTGAACTTTCCAGGTAAAACTCTTTGTACCTTCGTGCTCGATTTGACAACAAACGTATTCATAATTCCTGACAAACCCTCTTGCGAATTTCTGGCATCAAATGCTCCCACCGCGCACCTGCTGTTGTGGCTGTAGAGGGTCTGAATCGGAGCTACATCAACAACGCAACCACACTCCCTGCACTGCCTCATACAATCTCACCGATTCTGTTGCTAGCGTTGCCCCCGACGAAATTGATCAAGAATTGACCCAATTGAATCCTTGCTAATCCAGCGGCTCTGATGGATTTTCACTGGTTGTTCTAAAGGTGTGTGCTGCTTTTCTTTCCCTCGTACAGTGTGAACTTTCCCAGAGCTGCATTTTGCAGTAAAGTATTCCCAACCGTTGAAGAGTGCCCTCGATCACTACACTACTGAAGAAGGGCTTCTGTTGCCTGCACCTCAGTTGTTTTGATAGTGTTTCAGAGGCTCCTGATTAAAGTCCTATTCAAACTTCAATTTTGATTACCCGCAACAGTTTGCGTATATCCATTCTCGAGGTGGTTAGGATACCCTCGCTTATCTTTCACTCTTTATTTTATCCATTCTTGATAAGAAAAGCATGGCTATCCGCATATGTTTTCTAGACTATAGTGATGCCTTGCACACGATTGAGAGGCAAATATTGCTAATTACCCTCTCTGCAGGCGGCGTTCAAACTGCTACGATTGAACTCTTCGCCAATATTTCTCCAACCGTCAGCAGTTCGCACGCTACAAAGGAAGAACATATTCACTGCTACCCTCCTCAAAAAGNCTGCAAGACGCTATTTTATCTCCTTTTTTATTTTCGCTTACCTTTCATCCATACCTGTAAGCAATGCCACGGAGACATCTGGTACAGCATGTGGTGGCACACCATCTGAAGGCTTTTAAAACAGACTCCAAGAAGAGTTTATCTGGTTGCTTCGATCACCTGTATCTTGCTCTTTGTCAGTGTCTCTCTTACTCACCCACCCATTCCAGTTATAAACTTATAAAGGCACGCATCAAGGCTTACCGGGGTTCGTTTGCCCCGTATCTCTATAGATTTCTCACAAACCATTAACTCGTTGCAGAAAATCTGCCCAAAATGCTAATTTAAACTGATGATAAAAATCATGGTATGCCGTTGGTTTGGTGATGTTGTCGTACGTTTTACTTCTTTTAATTACTGTATTATATTTTTTAAATTTTTGTCTTGCAGATTGAAGTTTCATGTTAAAATAGTGAAAAGTTCAGCAGCCTCAGTGGGATTCGAACCCACGTATGGACGCCACCTACGTTTTTGTACAGTGCACGCCCTACCAGCTGAGCTCCGAGGTCACACCGACAGCACTGGTCTTTTCGTATTCAAATCACTCATCCAATTTACAGATGCAGATGGTGTCCACCAGTTAGCAGGTTAGCTGACTATCACGACAGGTTTTCCTTAGAATTCACGTGCGTCCCCTTACTCACAATTCCGACATAAGACTTCACTCTGTAAAACAACAATCTGAACAATTAACCTATCCTTAGATGTTCATTCGGTGGAGTTCGGGGAATTATAACGAAAACCTATCGGGGCATGCTAACTGGTGGGTACCATCTGCCTCTGTAAGTTGGATGGGTGATTCGAATGTGATACAATCAGCACTATCTATGTGACCTCGTGGCTCAGCTGGTGGAGCATGTGCCGTACCAAAGTGTATTATAACTTCCATTTTTTGACCCACTGTGATTATGTGGTCACCAAATTATCAGCCTGTGGATGTGAGTTCGAATCCCATCACTACTGCCTGATTTCCCCCATTGTGTTGAATAGCAGCCCTTTGATTGACCGCTTCCCCCTTCCTGAAAATTGTTTTTTGTATATTCAATAAAAGAAAGTAAAAATGGAAAAAAAAGAAATCCATCCCTCGAGAAGCATAACACGATTCCTTGACTTGATTTGAAATAATATTTATTGTTTCGTTTACATCTAGAGTAGGACTCGTCAACCGAGAGTGTGTGTGAGAGAGACAGGGAGAGAGAAAGAGAGATTTAGGTCTGCTTGCGCCTCACGCTGTGGTTTATTGTACACCTGTTTGTTCACTGACCGCGAGTTGACACAGATTGTGCAATCGTTGCGTAATGTTTACCGATTTCGACGGACACATAGAGTGGTTTAGTCGAATGGAGACCCTCGAGGATCAGACGTTCTTTCTTCCTCTTGTTCTTCTTTGCCTATACTAACACCTTTGTGTCGTGGATTTTGACCTCCTGACCTTTCATGGGGCTGTGGTTCCAAATATGTGACCTCGAGCCAGTGTTGTGTAGGTTTATTGTGTGCTCGTGTAAGGGAGTGCACAGTTGTCTGTCTAACCTGAGTAACTTTGGTCTCAGTCTAGGGACCGAAATACCACCCCCTATCGATAGTTTATTGGTCGTAGTATTATTGTGGCTTGTGGACAGTAGTGCCACCCGAAGAAAGAAGCATGCGATCTACGGCTTCTGACACTCCACGCGTGTATGGCAGTTTCGAATTCTTCTCTCCATCCTTTGGTTTTATATATTCCCAAGGTCATCTGACAAACATTTAGCACTATCTGTTAGTATGAAATAGATAGAACACAGATACTTAACCGGTAAGTAAGATCTGTGGGATGGAACCTGCCGTAGATTTGACAATGGCGCACTGTTTTTCAATGATATTTTTCTTGATTGTATACATACATACATACATACATACATACATACATACATACATACATACATACATACATACACATACTGGGACACTCGATTCATCAATTTTCATCCGTTTGACCGGCGCACAAATTCAGTCTGATTGTTAACTAAACCGAATATGCTTTTAGGTATAAATATAACTTCTTTTTGACCGACATATTTGACACTGTTTGCTACTGTCATACGAATCACGTGTCAAGTTAAATGTCAAACGGTGATTCGTCGATTTTATTTCCTTTTGAAAATGCCGTTTATTCACAATAGATAATCATTCAATAAATGATAAAAATAATTCACCTCAGTCTGTCCCTATTATGCATGAAATTTAAACCTCACGGACAGTAAATTTGGAATAATCCATTCGATTGTCCACAGGCACCATGTACTGTTGACGGGTCTTGTGTGTGGGCTTCATCCCATGACGGGGACAAAAAATGTATGCACTGCTGACGAGTCCCAAACAGGACGAAACAGTTCTCCAGTGCTCTTTATCGGTCATCAAAAATCTTTCTATTGCTTATAAAACACTTGAGAAGCTCTTTATTATTATCCTTTCTTTTACCGATCCAACAATTGCTTTCTCAATCGCTATCGGGGATAGGAGGGCATTTAAATAGTGGATTTGAACAACAAACCTCCAGGGTTTGTCGTTTTGAAATGGACCATGCGCACCTAAACGGCTAGAATTGGTTTTAGACAATGGAGCAATATAAAATCAACCGTGCGGCATCCACTATCTCTACCTATCAGTTATTCATCTGATACCTCGAGCATGATGCTCAGAACTCCATCGGATACATGATTTGCCACTTGTCACACTTGCGCTTTAATAATAATCTGACAGCTCTTTACTACATTTCGCAAAACATAAAATTACACAACCGCATTTCAGGAAGGGTGCTGCTCTCCCTCGACTAGCGACTAGGAGAGAGAGAGAAAGCAATAAGGTGGTGGTGGTGATGTTTGAATTCACGAACCCCGGGCTGACGCGGTGGCAGCTACGGTGTATCATGCTCAGGAAAAAACACAAATAAGATGCTACGCATTACGGTTTTACTGTGACCAATAAGGTGCCAGCATTTACCAATCAAATTCGCTACATCTCATTCAATAACACGATAACTGGAAGAACACCAACGCCAGTAATTTAAGATATTCAGGACTACTGGTATTTTCTTGCGTATGTATTATCCATTTCATTCGATCGCTATCATTAAACTAATTAGTACTTCCGTGGTCTACTGCTTACGTCTTAGTATTGGAAAATTTCGGTAATTGATTGTTTTTGCAATGCGACTGCTGATACGTGAGTATAGGGAACAAGCCAGGTGTCCTATTCGTCTTGACCACCATCAGATATACAACATTGCTTGCCATGACCGGGACGCCTCCAGTGGTTGACAAGCGGTTAATTCCACCATCACAGCGACCTGACTGTTAATATCATTGTTGTTTTCATTATTCTGTTATTTTTCTGATACTCCTCGTTAGTTAAACCCAAACTTTTCTGTTCAATCAAGGAGATTCTCTGCAGTGCACTTTATGGATCACTGATCTATACGCAATGTCGACTCATTGGCTTCCAGATAAATCTCCCATTTTCAGTGATTTTAGATGGTGGGACTTGTCCTATACATCCATGGCTACTAGCAGCTGTACCAATGTTGGTGAACTATGGAGTTGCTAAACTAACACAATTAGAGTGCCTAGATCCTTCCTTTGGTTTGTGAACTTTATAAGTGTGCCGTTGTGATCGGCGAACTATTTCACTTAGTAGTATTTTCTCTGCAACTGAATCGATAATCCCGGAACTGTTATACTTCTCTCCCGAACGTGCAACTTGTCCTCATAGCGCTTAAAACGGGTTTCATCTGAGCTCCCTTTTTTGGTGGCAGACATGATACAAAACCACCTATAAAATAAATACACATGCATGAGGGATGGTTGTGTATCTGCAGTGAACCCAGGACACTCAATGTAAGGACCGAATGAAACAGAAAGACACCTTTACACGCACATCGGGGATAGCGAAGCATACATTTTTCAAAGGGTGCCGTGTTAGGGGGGGACGCCATTATGTTTGTGTGGTCAAAGAATTTGGTCTGACGCAAAACGGTGTGTGTATACCATTAGAAGTGCGTGGATCGATCACAATAAACAAGGGCATTCGAAATATAAACAGGAATCTAAATAGTCATAGCTGCGATTTGAATTAATACGCTAAATGGACTATAAGTATGTGATATAATATTTATTATATGTGTTGTGTATATATGTCTACATCCTTTGGTTACATTCAATGAGGGTTTGAAACGATTGATGCAAAAGGAAACAATCCCGCTGACCGGGCCAATAGATAGTGACATTATCAAAACTATATTGAAGGCTCTACCACGTCTGTCACGTGATTGGAGTGTCTAATCTATCTTTTGTTTTCATCACCTAATCATCACCTAACTGAAGTTTGCAGTAATCTCCAATCGACGATATACGCGAGGATTTAGTCTTGATCATACGTAGGCAAGTCATTGTGAGTGTCACCACTCGGGAATATAAACAATGTACAAGACAGTATCACCTTTTTTCCCATTTACAACTGGGAACGCCCTGTTCCACATGCACATACAGTACACTATTGGATTAATTACTTAGTCGGTGATTTGTATGAAAAAAAACAGTCTGTATTGTGGCCGGTGAAGTACACACGCATTTGTCGGTATGTGAATACCGCTGGTACTTAGTACGAACGCCTGCTAACTCAGGAACATTATGAACCCAAGTCCAAATTCGATCCGACCAAACAAAGGTACGTGGAGGTGGGCATCAGACGATCAGAGGAATGACGACAATCCACTGTGTACCGATTGGTAATGAAGCACATTCATGACTACTTTTGCAACGAAAGCATCCAATGTGATATGGATGTGAAACATATAACTGGCAATGGTTTGCCTATATTGCTCAATATTGGAAACTGATGAGCCACGGCAACTCTTTTATTGACTGTATCATCCGTACTGAAAGTTGGTAGTACAATATTACATTATTTTTGAATGAAGTAAAGGAATGTTCCATTTTCATTAAGCTCAGAATCAGACTGGATTGCAACAAGTATTTTGTTCAGTGGACTTCTGAGCATTCTGTTCGAGGAAACAGATGAATAACTGATGTTACAACAAACCCCGGACTTCGAAACAAACTCTTCCGAACGTTAGACCACCGACATGGGCAATGTCACTTTCTTACTAATTAATTGCTAACACAGGAAATAGGGAGTCATTCAATTGAGAGTTATTTATGGATTAGAGGGAGAGAAGGGGGAATAAATCAGGGACAATATTTGGTGAAGGTGTTGGGATTCGAACACAAGACCTCAGGGTTACCCTGATGATGACATCCATCGCTTGACAACCATAACCATTGCCAATCCTGTACTGTTGTGTTTACTGGGCATAATGAGATAATAAGTGTCCAACGAATAATCTAACTTTCCTCGATAGTTTAAAAACCATTCAGAGGAGTAACCGTCCGATCCTGTGCGAATGACCCTTGCCCACCCCCACCCCACCCCACCCCACCCGGTAGTGAATAGTAGTTCGATCACCGAAATGTTACTCTTTTGGAATCGAGTGCTGAACAAGAAATAGTTGTATCTATTAACCGCATACAAACACCCAGAAGAATGTTTCTGTAAGATGTATCGCAAGTGGTGAGTGTATTGATAAAAAAAATAACACAGATCTCTGGGACTGACGACAAAAACTAAGTTTCATACGGTCATCACCGCTTCAAGTAAGCAGCTGTATGTCAGAAAATTGCTAGAGTTACAAAAATGGGGTAACGGGTCAAGTAGAGATTACTGTTGCTCAAATGCATAGCCTAGAGAAAAAAACAATACACAGGATTGTGTGACCTCTGTGATTACGAGCTACTCTAACATGTGCAGTGACACATGATGCATAAACGTTGAGTAATAATGGGCCATGAAAGCATCCAGTATGAACCAGTTAGAAATGGATTTTACCACTATCTGTCATGAGTTGCTTTCTGAGCTACTGGAACTGGGATCATATCATCAGGGTTTCAGTTGTTTGATGATGATACATAAACGTAAGAATGACAAGAATCACCCTGTTTTGATGTCGTGTGATGTTTATCTCAGACAATTGCGTAATCCACCGGAACTGTTCGCGCATTTTTTCAGACAATCTCGTGTGCGACACCTTAAAGCTGTGTTCTCTCACTGTTCCGTACTTGGCACAATGTCCTCCTGTGCCAAAAACCCGATTGACCAAACCTCTTTCTGTTTGATTGCCATTTCAGTGCCTAATCTTGTGATTTCGAAACACCGACTCACAGAAGACATGTGACAATCCATTGTGGACGACGATATTTACGGATGACTTAAACGGCGACCTTACTCATCTAAACATGTGATAGCTTCAGAGGGTAAATGCCAACAACAACAACAAAAACAAAAACACAGCATGAACGTTCGTTCCTTCCCAAGTGCTACCGCATTATTTGCACCTCGGTGCTATCGAATATTTTTGAAAATGTACTACTCAAATAAATGTCGCCAGTTATAGATTGAAATTACCATACTCAGTTTGTTTGTAAATCTCTTTCTCCTTGATGCTTGATGCAGTTGTGCTTTAAACGGAAGCCTTCGCACTGGAAGATAGACTTTACCTGACTATTTAAATGTTTTCGACTCCCTGAATCAGATGGCCTCATTGCATTCCCTTCCCAACTGTGACCTTTGACCTGAGTACTGTCTCAGACACTCCCTCAGACACGAAAGTTTTTTTGCTCGTTCAATTGATTTAGATGCATTTTGGTGGAGTAATTTTGACTCCATTCTCTTTTTCATTTTACACCAACTCCTTTCCTGTCCCCATGATTTTAGTGATTCTGCGTATGCAGATCATGTTACTTTTTCAGATATCCGTGAACTGAACCTACTCTCCGGAGCTGTATAACCATTCAGTGGAATTTGTCTCGTTCGTTTCAGACAAATGTTCTCAATATTGTGATTTCTACTAATCCATTTTAAATCTTTTACTTTTCACTCTGCTTGTGATCGAGTTGTCGCCAACATCAATTAAATTAGATTTGAACTTGATTTCACACACATTAAGATTTGTCTTCTTAATTCTGATGCTCCTCTCCCCTCTAAGAACATTACAAAAAAATCAGAGAGTTGATAAAAAGGAGTGCAAGCCAAGTCATGAAAACAACGTTCATTGTGGCAAAACTTAGACCTGCTTGGGAATTGCGCCTCTGTCTCTGAGTCGAGTGCTAAAAATAGACCGATATTTGGCTAAGAAGGAATCGAAAATTCGACTGGGGGTATGCAGTACCTTACAAGCAAGCTTATCAGGGGCTTGAATGTTGGGAGATAATTACTATCGGCTTTTAACTCGCATTATCTCCGCCTAGTGTCAACATTATATTATTTCCTCTTTACTCTGATATCGTGTTCCCCATATTTCTATAAATTTATGTACAGGTTTAATCGAAACTGAAGCAACGGGTCCCTGTGAAACACTTGTGGGTTCGTATAGGCAACAGTATTTATACTGAAGTATTTTTTCCAA
>UZAN01046632.1:0-10309 GCA_900618425.1 Echinostoma caproni
CTTTACAGCCGTTTCGATCTAGTTTGGTCTCATCAGCAGTTCAGAATCGATCGTCCCAACTGAGGATTGAATTGCCACATTGTAATCAGTTGATTAAACTGGTTACGGAACAGGATTATTCACTCGAGATTCAACTGTCTGATTGAGGTTGAATACGTTAGGTTGTCTGGTTATGTTCACCTCTGGATGTGAGTAATCTGCTTCTGTTTCCACAGTTAAGAGTGGTGGATCCGAATTTCTACCACTTTGGCTATCGGACTTATATTATTTAACAGATTAGTGAAGACAAGCGAAGAATTATCTGGGATGACCATCAAAGAACAACGAACAGCTGTTTTCTGCGTACTTTTTGTTCCTATACGGACTCGAACCGCGAACCTTCGAGTTGGAAGCCGAAACTCTAAGAGGATAATCTTATTGACAAAATATTGAAAATCGGTTCTCGTAATCTTATTACATAATCTTATGTTTAAGTTCAAATATGCCATGACTTATTAAGTTAGTCAGACACAGTAGGGTCCTGTTGGTGATCATAAATGATTTGTCGACACCTACTAAATGCCCCGTGTTGATCAGATGTTCCTACTAGTTAAGCAACTCTGCTTAAGCTTCGATAAAACTATACCAAACCCGTTTTGTATGTCTGCCTGTACACGACTACAATAAGACTCAGGTGGAACTATTGAGCTGAATTACGAAATGATATGTGCCTTTGGAATCCATTTTTGATTTTTTTAATTTGATTACGTCAATTCATTATCTGATAGTCCCTAATCTTCCTCTACCCTTTCTCTCTTCCGTTCGCTCCGGTTATTCCCCATCTTTTCACTGGCTTTTATCGAATAAAAAGAGAGGAAAAATAAAGCTAACGCACCTATCAAATCTCAATAGGGACTTCACCGAATTCGATGAATGCCTCCGAACAAATACTTATTTTTATTCACATGACTACCTCAGATAAACTCACCCTGATCAGATGACCGCTTGGTTTGAACCTAGAGATCGATTAATCCCTCCGGATTACCGTCAAATAATGGGCGGTGGATTCGAGTCCAGTACGAATGCCCATAATACTGCTGGCCTATTAAATGAGACATGTGTTTGTGATTTAATTCGGACAGACTATACCNACACGACGTGCACGGTCGTGCTCACATGCCTTGTCCCACTCACGAGAACAACGCACAACGAAATTACCTGCAATTGAATCCACCGGAACTAAACGAGATGCAAATGGACAACCATTGATTAAGTGTCAAAAAGCCCCATGGGGTGATTCTAAAGACAACAAAGAACAGCCTGCAGAAACCATACATTTTCCACGAATCTGCAAACGATGGTCCCCAACACCCGGAGCCGGGCCCAAGTTTCGTATATCCGATGACGACAGTCGAGGCAGTTGTCCAGGCCTGGTGATAAACACGAACAACACCAGTTACGATTCGCTCAATCGACTCTCTTCGCACGTTAGCAAAACCAGTGTTATCAGTCGACAAAATCGCACCCCTAGTGCTAGTGTCATCAAAGGACCTGCTCCAAATCCGGTTCTATTGCCGATCAATTTTACAGACCTACCAGGTGGCTCTGAAAAACGAGTGCGTGTTAAAACAAAACGGCACAAATTAAACATGGGTGAAACTGAAGAAGGAAACAACTTTCCAACTTTTACCGCTCATAATCCGACAAACCCGGCCGAGTCTAGGTGACCTCGGACAGACAGTATGTGCATGTATGTGCATTGCGAAAATTGGTAGTCCGCTGCATCGGTATGCCAAGAGCTCTGTGTCTGTGAATTCAAATCACCTGGCCTCAATTCTTAGCCTAAAAGCCAGATTCCGGTACACTTGGTACCAAATAAGTTTCCGACAACCTTGATCACACCTGATCTTGGACGAATCCGGGTGTGAAGTGTCGCACATGACTGGTTTGATTTGTACACCACCAACTTCATCAAAACCACCGCAACCATTTTCTCCATTTTCTCATCTGCTTGTGGTGATTGTTTGGCAAGTTGAGGTCCGTTTCACCACTCAATTCTACGCAAGTTCGTATTAGTATAAAGGCCTGGATTAAATACAGGAAATAGAACAGTTATTTTCTTCCATTTATGCATCATAAATGCCATCAATGTGAAACAAACATGCAGACAAAGTTGAAAAAGTAATTCGTGTACGTCTGCTTACGTCTGTTTTAGTGTCTAATTTTTCTAGGTCACTATTTTGCACCAGTTTCAGATGGTGTGCCAATCAAATCATGATCAAAAGTTTAAGAAATAGGAATGATAATGAGTATAATATGCATAAGGAAAAAGGAAAATAACCCCTACGCATTCGTTTTCATCCAATGCCGTTTTCATGAGGCAATCTCTTGTGAATTGTTTCATTTTTTCGTCCGCGAACGAATTGAGTTAGCACTAATTTCACGCAGTAAATTCTAAAGTTGGTAAACTTGGAACCATAAATGAGAAAAGTCTAAATTTCTATGATTTAAATGGATCCCACTTCTGCATTTGTTTGTATCAATGGAACTCCGTTAGACAACGTACCCGTCTAGTTTTTCGTTGTGCTACAATCATCTTGAAGCTGGAACGTGTTCCGTCAGCATTTAGTAGGCAGAACGCTTGTTTAATAATTCAGCATGGTGTACATTTTGCCCGAGACATCATCACTAAAGTGGACTACGATAGACATTTTCGCGCAATCGGTCGGTAGGTACCACTTGGTTGAACTATTTTTTCCAAGTTGCTAGGGATCGATCAGCCTCAAAGTTGTTTTTACTGCTGTCGAGATCGGGGGTCGTAGATGAAATTCTCTATCCCCTAAAGCAGAATACTAGCGATTTTAGGTCTAATACCTACATCGTGTTTCTGACTGGATGAAGTAAATAAACTAAAATTGAAGTTTTTCAACACTTATAAAGAAAGGTAGCCTATAACTGGCACACGTTGAACCACTATTGTGAGCATCACATTGCGAGAACCAAATTTCACAGTCTCAGTGATAGTTTCAATCGGTACAGACTTGGTATTACAACATGTGGATGTACTCCAAAGTACAAGGTTCACATCTCAGGCATACACACCCGATCAGTGGAGCACCAGTCAAGTCCGGATAACAACCGGAATGAATGCTCTGAGTTCTACCAGCCTGTCGAGCAGGGGGGAAGGATTATCGTGCAGTGATGCCAGAAAGGGTGTACGCATGAAATAAAGTCCACCTATGTGAGCAGCGAGTGTAATCCTTAACTCAAATTTAATCAATCGAATATCAAACTAACCACAAATGCATGTTCATAAAGCCCCGTAGTCTGTTTACAGAGACTGACATCAGTTTCAGGGGAAATTTATCGCATGTCCCTGTTGTTGTATTTTATAGCAGCCGCATGCCTATAATAGAGAAGAGTAGAAAATAGTTTAAATGATGAGAACACTTAAATGAACGAAAAGCAGATAGAGTTCAAAAGGTTTGAAGAACAGTTTTCTTCTCCTGAATGGACATTGGGTTCATTCGGTTAGAAAATGCGTTACCGCAAACTCGTTAATTCAAGTCTAGTAACTGAACAATAAGGCAATATCTCTTATTTGCTGATTCCAGAATGATTGAAAGAGCGTTATTTTTTATCTTCCTTTCTTTTGAGTCGCCACATATAAACCGGATATCCGCGTCTACCTGAATTGACGGCCATAAATCCGTTAGAAAACTGGCTTCAGTTCGGTTCGTATTGGTATTCGAATTCCACAATATTTGCTATGATCCTGACGTTCTACACAGAAAATTGAATGAAATCGAAGCAGTTCATGAAATTAGGTCATAAAATATTTCACCTGTTGAATCTAACTAATTGATAGAAATCAGGAAATCATCCCGTAATTTCGCCTGTTGTCCCGAATCATTGAGTGAGCGTGTTTAATTATGCTTATTGGTCCGGGTCATTAGTTAATTTGTATACACTGTTCTCTGGGTATTTGTGCTGTATCCAATCCCCACCAAGTTCGGTGAATGTCATCCAACGGGACAGTCCATCTATAGAGGTATGTGCAACGCATATCCTAATTATCGGTAGAAACTTATCACCTGCATGGCTACCCGATCTTGGTAGCGTGGTACTTCATACCCGGGGTCAGCACTGACGATCCGGTTTTTCCAATTAATGCTTGCGGTGTCATGAAGCCATTGTTTGTCGAAACTCGACACTCTGTTTGCATCCTTTATGCAGAATGTCCGTGTCTCACAACTGCCAGCTGAGATTGATTGAGATACTGTCGTTCTTTGACGGGTGACCAAGTGCCAAATTATTGTCGTAGCACATCCACATGACCCAAAATTAGCCAAGTAAATANCCCCTACAGAAATCCGATAATAAACGCTCGCACCCTTCTTCTATAGTGCACGAAACACTGTTAACACCAACCTGTTCTGTTGCACAATTTCTCGGTAATCAAATTACTCTGACTGATCATATCTACTGAAAGTTCAGCGTCTAAGGTTTTACTGGCTTTTAGGCAAATCATGTCAGTAGTACATTAGTCCATCAGGATCGTGGAGAACGTTCCATTCGGAAGTTCACTTGATGTGACTTCTAACCCTTTCAACTCAATAACACTCAATAAGGCGGCTTATTATTCATGAAAGCGATTTCATATTCTTGAATTGATATTCTTCGTTGAATTCCACCTTCATTTTTTAAGTTAGGTCGAATTAGGTCAACCAACTGATTACAGCCAACCTACTGTGATCAGTGAATTTGTACAGAACTCTTATGAATACCGGTACCCAGATTATTTTATGTGAGTAATTTCCCCCTATATAGCTCTGAGAACCATGGACCGCATGCTATTCATGTGTTTCAACAATCACTGAAAAACAATGCAGGAGACTGTTATTTGTCGGCCACTTACCTTGTGTGATGTGAACATTGTTCAACGTTTTGGCTGGACATCACCTAACACATTTGAGACATAATCGACTCATACAATGGAGTGCTCTGAAAGGCATCATTCTGAGTGAGGTTAATAGCATTCCGCACCCCCGGAGGGAGGGAAGTATATTTTCTGAGATAAATCAGTTTGGTGAAGGCATAATCAAAATTCATTTGGTAGTTGGTGTCGGTAGATTTGTGTCATCATAATACTCGGTTTCATCAATCTGGGTGGCTTGGTTACTTAAAAGTTGTGGTAACAGAGTGGGGTTAATGACATTGCATGCTACACTTCTTTTGATTGATCGTTGTGACATCAGAATTGACAAGTTCCTTGAATTACTACTAAGTCCAAATTGAATATATAGCAATTTTACATTTGCTTTAATTGTTAGTCAATTTGAAGACAATCTAAACCAGTTACGTGGCAGTTCAATACCTTGAAACTACCGGTAACACCTATTGGGTACCACTGATGTGATTAATTGAAGTTTTACTTTTGTTGTCAAGACATTGCCACGAACGAACCTAGCTAACCTTTACTTCAATTGCTTGCAGATCAATTTATTTACATATTGAATCACACTGAATTTCACTTGACGTTACAATGGTTCGATCGATGCAATACCTATTTACTTCGTTACAGTATGGAAAAACACTTTTCCACTAAAATAGCCTCAGAAATCGAGATCATCTGCACAAAGACCAGTTTTCAACGGTTGTTATTGTATCGTTCCCACAAAACAATGTAGATGGGTAACCCTTTAACGCACATTAACAACACACAGCGAAGTGCAATGGTTCATCGTTCTTTTCTCTCTCTCGTTCTCTCTCTCTCTGTTTCCTATAAGCCACACGCAGATCCAAGGCCTTTTGACTTCGATTTTCCTTGGTGTCCATTTGGCTCAGACGGTACAACTTTTGGCCTTAATTCTTATTTTTTTTCATTTGTCTTTACCGATAATACACATGTACGCCCGGATCTACGTCTTTGGCTCGCCCGTTCTTTCTAGAACATTCGGTTATGGATAAAATAGATTTGTTCAACAGACCTGGTTTGTTGCGATGCCAATTGCAGTCTGTTTTACGCTACCAGTTTTATCACTCCAAAGTGTATTCATTATTCAACTACGTTCCAATTCTGGATTGCAGTAGACTACCGAATCTTCCGTGCAGTGCTTGTTTGGTTTCCTACACGAAACAGTCCGATAGAGATACAAAGCAGTTCTTCGATTCGCACTGAAAAATATTGAAGTTTTATTAATAATCAGTTAAAATCATTAGACCTTTGTCTTTAGGAAAAACTTATCCAGAAAATTTCTCCAGAAAGACTAATTATAAATTTGATGCGAAGACGCACAATTGTACAACTAACCCAACAAAAGAATAAGGGGTACGCAAATCTGACTAGTAACAATTACCGCAAAACATATTGTTTACTTCCAGGGTAATTTGTTCGAGTCATTTAAGTACCATTTGTCGTTTAGTATGAAGTGTTTTGTACGGAATATTATACCATAAAATAGGACACTACCCTCAGAGATGTACATTAGAATGGATACTAGATTATTTTTATTGCAATTTCGTATACAATTGTACCATGCTAACTCTTTCATTTGGAAAAAGGGTGTATAATCGCACCAGACCATAGACAATCATGTTTCTTTATAACTGAACTCAAAATAAATGAGGGCAAATGATCACAACCAGATTCTATTGTCACAATCATTGGCCAGAAAATCGTATAGATTCTTAAAAGATCCTCTAAATTCAACTGGAAACAGAAGTTGTTTATGATAAAATCGACAGAAATAGAACTTTGTGTTCTACTTCTTTCACTAAATTATCGTGTACAGATGAAAACGTTCTGCCTTCTATGAAAACAATGTTTTCTTTTGTATGAAAACAAGTGGGAAAAAACTGATGACCTCCTTAAAGGAGTTATCCAGAGAGCTCCCTGCAAATCGGAAATATATTTCTTGATGAGTCAGGTTTAGTGCTCAATGAAATGAGGTCTATTGAACAACAAGAGGCAAGTTTAAATGGCATCTTTATAATTCCGCGATCCTAGTTACACTACTCATGAGTAGATAACTTCATTATTTTTTACAAAATCGTCTGAAACTACGAAGGCCTGTCAACAGCCTTTGTATGCGAAAAAAGAACCATTATAAGGTTGGAATGTGTCTTCTTGAAAGACTAATGAGTATCCTACTGCCTTAGCGAAGATTTGGCTATGTGATAGAAGAAAACACCACCTGATAGGACATTCATCAGATAGTAGTATCGCTAATTTCGCCGTTGATAACGAAATCACTACCATGAAAAAATTAGAAACAGACAGAGTCGGTTCAGCATGGATTGCTTAACCACCTCGAAAATTCCTCATAAGAGTACCTGAATTGTACAAATTTGTATAATGATGAGTTCCTTTGGCCACGATGCATTGTAGCAGACTGAACCGACCGAGGATTGTGATTCTAAATATTTTCTTTACTTCCGTCAAAACTTAGTTCGGTTCAGTTGCGTGCTTTTGAGAACTCGTTAATTTTATTGGTCCAGAGCATTTAAAATTAAACCAGATCAGTTTACCAGCACAGATTAACTTTTGAAAGGTATTACTCAGTGAAAAACAATCCATATACGGTTTAAAAACAATTAAATGGTGACTAACGAAGGTAATTCAGCAATTCATTCGCAGTCGGTGCTGGACCAAAAATTATGCGGTTAAAATAAATTAAAGAGAAAATATGATGATACGTCGAATGCCTGTTCCAAGCAAGAACAAGTCCAGAATAAAGATGCTACTTTTTGTAGTCATTGAAATGATAGTATGAATCAGTTGATTAATTAATTGCAAAGGGGACTCATAAGGGCTTGCGCAAGTCTATTGAATCAGAGTTGTGCTGAAATTATTTTCTTTATTTTATTCGAAAAGCCGACGTCTATTTCACGGGTTATATATATATATATATATATACATATATGCATATATATATCGAAAAGTAGAAGAGCCCTGGGCGATGGTACATGTAACTTTTCGTTTCAGTCTAGGACTCGTCAAACAGTAGTGTGTGAACAATTGGGATTGTTTCGCTTCTCACTGCGGTTTGTTATGCACATGTTTTCCACCAATTCCGTGTTCATAATTGATTATGTAATGGTTGCATGATGTTTAGCGATTTTGACTTGCAAACAGAATGCGAGTAGGTCGAGTGAAGATACCCAAGGATGATTCCCTCCTCCTCCTCCTCCTCCCCCCCCCCGTCGTCGTCGTCTTCGCCATCGTTGATTTTGACCTCATGACCTGTCGCCGCGCGGTGGTTCCACATGTAAGACTTTGGATCAGCGCGTTACAGAGTAAGATTAGTTTGCTATAGGCTAGTACAGTTGTTTGCCTGCCTCACCTAAGTAACGATAATCCACACCTAGGCAAGTAGGTGCGTATAGGACCCCTGATTGGTCATGTGGTTCCATATGGCCCTTGTATTTAGACTAAGTCGATCGTAGTGTTGTTGTAGATTTGTGGACAACAGTGATAGCTCCAAGGGGTAAATGATGCAATCGATAACTTCGTATGGCCCACGTATTTATGGCAATATCAATTTCGTTTTCGGGAGACGAGATATCTAGAAACTAAAACAGGCTTTTCCCGTGATAAATTTGAAAATGTTGATGCGGTGACACCTACACAGGCAGAACAGAAAGGCAATTACGTAATCTATGGTTAAGAACACATTCTAAATTGGGTTCAAAGCATGGTTGCCATCTAGAGGTCTACACGGTTGGTTATTGATAAGAACCATTCGTAAAGAACACTAAACTCTTCAATTGCCAAGTTTCTGTTGATGACGCAGTACTTCGCTGATCGAGAGAAATCGTTTCGAGTGATGTATACTAATGCTAGTGCCAGAATACTCAGGATCACCAAATGGATTGCAATCTAACCATGTAAACCAATTTTGGGACTACAGAAAGAGATTTTTGTCACTCTGTCTTGGCCTTGGTGATCTTTCCCCACTGACGTTTCTTTATTTTGTAATCTACTACCAAACCCTATATAAGCATTGCATTTGCCTACCCTAGTTGAGATGAAGTGAAATAGTTCGGGACATAAATCGTGCAATATTGCTATCTTAACTTCTGCTTTCAAATTTCCTTTTCTTTTTTCATCCTTTGGTTTTCTTTTTCCTTTAACGCATGATTTGATTAAATTTTTTGACTTAGTGTTTCTATGAACTAGCCGGGACAGACGGAGTCGTTCTGGATTCCGAAGACATTTTCTGTTGCGATGTGTGTCGGCCCGGCCAAAAGAAGTGAGCACACAGCTTATCAGGTGACACATGCGAGGATTTCTATGGTACTGCATCATCTGGTCAGCAATTGTAGGCTTTCTGTACACAGTTGCTTATGTGTTTTTGTCTGATTTTCATTCCCGGCATGACTCCTTTTAGATAAAATTATTCAATTCGGGGTGCTGGTGGCACCACAAAGCTGTCATCTACATGTGGCATCCAGAAAAGAGGATGATATTCTTCAAATAACTTGACTTAGAATAGTTTTCATTTTCTGCTTCGCCCAAGCACACACGGTATTCTGCACCCCCATGGAATGCCTAGTACTCGTCGACCCACAGATATGTTCCCGTTCAGAGTTCTACCGGCTCCATACTAACAGCCACGGACAATGCTGTTCTTTAAGGACGACGGAGGTCATGTGTTGTATACTTTCCTGAGCTGGTTACTTCAATATATTTATAAACCTCAATGGGTCCAGATTGACTTCTTTTATTCGATCCAGGAACACAACAGACTTTTGTCTTATTAGTTGCTGGAATGGATGGGTGTACTAAGGAGACGAAGTTCTCGTCAGTGAGTAGTTATGATCTCTTATTCACGCCACGGTTCAACGTGATGTTATGTCCGTTTAATGCACCTTTAGCAATCTACAGATCAGCAAGATGTGTTCCTTAAGTCTGATGATTTTAAATAAACTTTGGTGAGGTTTAACATTTATCCTAATTTTATATACACTGAATATTATATTATGAATGTACTTCTATGGAGTTACCATCACGCAAGCAAATGGAACACGATATAGAATAACAAAGCCTTCGGTTTCTTTTCTGTCCTCCATATTAGAAGTAAAATTGTGCGCAGTATGAGAGGTTCGTTATTAAATGCTTCCCTATTCATTCCCAGCCCAATTATGGTTCTATCTCTGATATCAGATCATCGAATTATCGCGGCTGAGAGAAATTATGGTCTCCCTTAAATTGCGGCAGATCTCTCTATCTCTAGGCAAGATAAGCATAAGTTGGTGTGCAAATATGAGTGCGAACATAGTGGTATGCACATAAGTACCCAACAACCTCTCCCCTGTGTAACGGTAT
>UZAN01046633.1:5401-24575 GCA_900618425.1 Echinostoma caproni
CGTTTACAATGTTATTAGTGTCGAAAAGATGCGACACGACGGTACTGGTGATTGACTTAATTGCTCCACTTGGCAACCACGCAGGGTGATGCTCATGGACGCTCTCGGACAGACGCCTGGTCGTGCGGTCAACATACTTTGCTCCACAGGAACAAGTGACACTAAGTTGACACTAATAACATTGTAAACGTGACCGAAGCGTTTCGAACCCTGTATAGAGTTAAGACGGGATGGTCTAGACACGTACGGTTTCGCATTCTAGCCACAGCAGAGGCAGCTTTCATTCGTCTACACAACCCCCCTCTGTGCGCTCAGATACAACTTGTGCAAGCACTCAAGCTCCCATGGCCGGATTGCCGACAAGCGACTTGTCATGCAACATCGGAGCAAGTGATAATTGGGGACCAATTATGAAACAAACTCTTGAATACTTTAATTAATTTCCCTCTCTTTTTTCCTTGTAAATCCTTCTTTGATACTAGTCATATATATTCTGTTGTAATGGCATGATTAAGACACACTATAAACGAGCTTGTTTGCCAATTCGTGTTCTCATCATGAGCTCCGTGGGATCTTTATGTTATGTTATGAATAACCTTAGACGGTTAGTGAAGGTTAGAAAAGTTTATTTGCAAACAAGCTATCGTGGAATATGCAATCGAAAAACGCATACAGTATTACCTATTTGGAATAGATTGTAAGGAGCTGCAAATTAATCTGCGGCAGCGATTCAGGGCTAAAGTATTGCTCCCAACTTGTACTAAATACCTAGGTAAAATCTTTGTATGTATCATTATTTGTAGCGTAACTTCTGTCAAGCTTCACTCAAACCGTGCGTTCCACTTTATTATTCTCATGTAAAACCGTAAAACAACACAAAATTACTAACATTTACTCAGATAAAATGTTTGTTCATTCAAATTCTAATTTGATTTAAAATTATCCGGTATCAGTTGTATTCGTTACCAAATCTACCTAGAAATTACTCACTCGTGATGAATTGGTGATGTTGTTTGTGTGAGATCGGCAAAATTATATACAGTTTCAATGAACTTTAAAGTAAACTTTAAAATTAATACATTCTCAGCGGATGAAGTAGTATGAGTTGAAAACGTCTAGCACAGTTATTAACGCATCACATTCATCACGCGTAAAATAGAACAAGGGATATTTGTAATCTCAAGTGACACAGCAAGCGTTATTTCGGACGTATTGACGAGGCATAATTCCTTTGCAGGATTGCACTGGTAATCCTCTGTAGGTTCAACTTACATTACTTTATCCGCGGAGAACCACAAACGTTGTAAGTTTATTTTATTTGTTTAAGAATCGCATCGATTTTAAGCGGGTAAACACCAGCGCTTACAGTAGAATGGTATCTAGATAAAATGATTTAGAACTAAACTCCGACTGCAGATAACATAGAAGGCTGCATGATCTGTTCTGTTATACATGTCCAGTTTAGTTCATTTTAAAAAAAATCAATAAATATTCATTTCGTGCGTCGGTTTTGTTTGTCATCTTTTAGTCGCCTATTTAGATTAAAGAACAGAATGAAGATCGGAATGTTGAGAGCAAATTCCATTGGAATATGGAAAATTCACATAAAATGAGGTTGCAAGAATAATGAGCAGATACATGAGCGCCACTGGTTGCAGCAATCAGCCATATCGCTTAGTGTCTCTCACAACCGATCACCATGATCTCGGGGTTCACAACCAGGAAGCCTAACGGGACATATGTGACGCAGTCTTCCGGTTAGTGTTTTAATATCCTCATACCAGGTCTTAGTTTGATCGCCCTTGACCCTTTCCATACGCCGCCAACCCCGGCACATCTCTCACGCCGTGGCAACATATCTGGTATAACATGCGTCACACATGCCCCAACTAGCGTAATCTATGGAGGTCGACTACCTGCTCCAGTGGACCACCAAGATTACCTAAAACTCTACGCCTAAACTCTACATTTCTCGCCACTTTTCCTCACCAGACTTGTTCAATGCGACGTAGACAGCGGTTTTCGAACACCGACAATCTGTTTTCATCCTGTTCCCCTTAATGGCCAAGTCTATGCACCGTAGAGAAGCACTATCCGATTGTGCGCCAGAATCCGACGTTTTAATTGATATTTGGAACGCTTCCTTGATTGCCGTCCAGTGAGAGAGAAAGCGTTGTTAGAAAGAATGTCGCAAGGACTGAGATGAATTTGGCTACGCTTTTTGAAAGCATTGAGAAATAAACACGGTTTATGGATATTGGTAGAGTTTATCTTCAACAAAGATGATAGTTTCTCTGGATCTGCTGAAAATCCCTTGTGTATCATTGCCGTAGCCAAAGTTGGGACACAGAACCACCAAAAGCACGTTTATCCGACTTGTTTGAAATGTGAAATTCAACAAACAATGGGGATGAGCACTCCAACTGTGAACAATGGCATCATCTTGGTATAACTCACTGCTATCAAGTTATGTCATTGAGGAATTTCCAAACTACCGCTAGTGACACATGCCCACCACGAAGTTGCAAATTTCATTTGTATAGATCAAAAGCTATCTTCATCACCGTTGATTAACTAAAATCTTTGCCTACAGGAATTTGAAAGTATGCATCTTCAAATTGATCTTTGAGAATATCGTCGAACCTGAAAGGCGGTATAAAACATCTTTGCACTCTTATTTGATGCATGTGTATTGAAGAAACTTCTTGCTCAAAATCAAGCGATAGTCGTTACATATTCTTGGTGTTTATTGCCTAGGCAGATGTAATTATACCTATATCACATACGGACTGCAAAGCTTATGAAATATCGGATCACTTAATAATTTGAGCTCGATGCTGGTTTGGGCTTGCCACCACTGATTTAGAACTCTTGAAAACCAGGTTCTTTAGTTCATCAGTATCAGTGAGAGTAGAGTACAAAGAAATAAATTTATTCAATTTATGACTAACATTGAGACCGGGAATGAAGGGATTAGAAAGTGATACCAAAATTCACAATAGGCAGAATGCGAATAAAAACCAAGAAATGATGTAAATTAATGATTTCGTATTATCCCATGCTCCCATAGTTTGACATTTTTACTATGTACTGTAAAATCAGATGTTTTATAAATGCAGTTAGTTGTACATATCACATAATTCTACTTAATGATTCTAAGGTTAGCACCGTAAATTTTTTAACTTTAGTTCTTTTAATTGAATATACAAAATACAATTTTGAGGGAAAGGGAAGCGGCTAATCAAAGGGCTGCCATTCAACGAAGAATTGGGAAGGTTAGGCCGTTGGTGATGGTGGGATTCGAAGACACATCCCCTGGATGATAATTTGATGACGTTACCGCTTGGCCACAACCGCCGTTGATACCGTAGTTCCACATCGTGATGACCGTTAAGGGGCGTAGTATTGGTGTATTCGTTTAGTATACTCTGCTGTGATAGTTCTTTCAACACTCACCAGATAATGGCAGTTGTCAAACTATTGCTTCCTATTACTTACAGTCTAAGATAAAACTCTATCCAAAAACTAAACTTAGCAACACACTAAGTATTTGTCCAAACAGTTTTTTTCAAATGTTCTTACCATTGGCATTGGCTAATAGGCTCATCACCTTTAGGAATCAATAGAAATGAGTTCACTCCTTTAGTTCAGATACGTAACATACTACGCAAATCGATGTGTATTGCGAAACTGAAGCAGTCTCTAACATTATACTAAACAACCAGAACTCTGGGTAACGATAGAAGGATGTTATATATTTTAATTACAACTTATGCATGAAATATTAGAACTAGAAATAATAATACTCATGGGAAAAGTGATCAACGAATAAAAACAAGATTGGCACAAATAGACAAATTGCATTACACAAAGGATAATATCCTATATTTGTATACCGATAAGTTTTTTTTTGTGAGCAAACGTTGTGTGCGTGTTTTTGTTTCAGTTATTTTCAATTTAGTATTACATCCAATTGAATATAACATCCGGAATAATGGGATCTTGTGTGGTTCGCCATTCCAAGTCACGGGTTTAGGTCATCGGTTTCCATGGGTGAACAACAGATTCCTGTGACTATGCGGTATACCCCGTCTGTTTTTCACTTCATATCGATGTGTGGAATTAAAATGCAATCCAATCCGTCTGAAATGGGATGTTTCTTAGTGTAATAGTCAACGAAGGGCTTCATTCATAGAGGAATAGACTGTAAATCGTCGCTCTGTGCTGGTAAAACATAAGAATTATTGGAATGATGTTATTGTTATTCTCGTACCTTCGCCGAATCGCTTTACTTTGATTAGGAAAAAGTTAGCGGTACCGTCAGTGAACACAGATGACAATCTAATTTTGGCCTCACCTCGATACTTAAAATTATAAGTGAAAAAACACTGAAAAAACATTTTAGTTTGACCTGTAGGAAAGTGGACGTTATTAGGGTTTCCTTTTTCAATCGATCCCTGACTGTGCCCTTACTGTTTCAAAAGGATATACCTAAGGAAACAGTTGGAGTATAGTAAGGGTCAATTTATGTGATACTCAGAAAAATACCAGTGCTGTTTAAGTTGGGTTAAATGTTAGCCGCATATGCAACTGCGAAATATCAGATATTGTTCTAGCTGCTTGCCCTCCCGCATAAACATTCATCGCAACTCAAAGGTTCCCTATCTGGCTCGTATTCTCACTGACACGGTGAAGATCCGTTACGAACTAATTTTAAACCTACAAAAATTAACACCTGTTTACGTTTTATCATTGTTGTAAATGAATTTTTTTTTCATTTTTTATCTCATTGTAACGGTGAACATATTTTTGACTGAAATATAGACACAGTTGCCTGCACAAGTCATCTATAATACAATACAGTACAGTTATTGAAACCTTATGATGGATGCCTAGAAGTCCGTTCACTTTCAGACATCTTTATCTTGCCCTCTATGTGTAAATGACACCTGTTTATTGAAGCAATCAATTCAATTTGTTTTCTGAATTGGTAAACTCCGTTCACACTGTCAGTTCTCTCTCAGTATTGAATTCTGTGCATTGCCGTTACTTCAAAAATCTGGAACTTCGGAGTTTTCTTCAAGTGTACACGTACTCGCTTCTTTTCTAAACAGCATATCAGATTAGCAACTTCTACATCTTTTCCCATCAAGCTTCAGCCAAAACCGCGGTCTCAAAGCACGAAATTTAGCCACGCCGCAGTAGGCGAATCAGATCAAAAAGTATCAGAATATTCTGAAGTCAACGAATGTTGAAAATAATTATTTTCTATAAAAGTTGATGCTGCAAAGCATCCCTAGCTGGGGCAAATCCATTCATTGTCAACGAATATCTTAATACTTCTACAATCGCCAACTGTTGGAGGCCGGTCACAATCATACCAGTCCTCAAGCATGGAAATCTTGTATTGCGCATTGGTGTGGTTGCTGTCACCGGCGTGCTTTGAACCTTATAACCCGAGGTTCGAGCCCCGCCACCGCCACCCGTCTTTAGTGGTAGGCAGCTCTGCTGTCGTCCGGTTCAAAACCACGCCGAACCTACCGGGGCCTTGTGTGGTTCACCACTCCAAGTCCCGAGGCTTAGGTTGCCAGTTCCCACCACTGAACCGCAGGTCCTCGTGACGATGGGGGTCTCCCCGACTGCTGTCCAACACATCTAGGTGTGTAGAAGAAGGAAAAAAGCGCTTTCGCCCCATATCATTACCATCTTCAGCTCTTAAATTGACTGAAAAGGCCATCCTCAAACGGCTTAATCAGTCTTTAAACATTCTCAGCGATCCGTTACAGTTTGCTTACAGGCCTAATAGGTCCACCTTGGACGCAGTCTCCATTCTCATTCATTTCATCACTAAGTCTTTGAACAGCTCCGGTAAGTCTGCTTGGTGTGTTTTTCTGGACTACTCTTCTGCATTTGATTCCATTCCTAGATCTACGTTGTTACAAAAACTGGAATCCTTTGATGGCCTCAAGCAGTTGTTAGCTTGGCTATCTAACTATTTTACTGATAGAGTACAAACCACTAAATTGGGGAAGTCTTCATCGAAACCCTGAGTCAACAACTCCGGGGTTCTTCAAGGAGCTGTGCTAAACCCATACTTATTTTCCCCTTATATTTGTGATATTCCCTGTATTTCTCCTGCACGAATTTTGAAATATGCAGATGATGTCGTATTGTACCACCTTATTTCTTTTTACTCTGATCTAAGCTCCTTCACCAACAATCTTGAACAAATTCAGTCATTCTCCTCCTTATCGGGGCTAACCCTGGACCCCAGAAAATTTGCTAAATGTTTATATAGTTTTGCTCGCTCCATAGACAGCAATTTTCATTGGTCAACCCACATCCACAACTGAATTGGTAAACGGTGGCGACTATCATTTCAAATACGAAAGCTCAGGCAGTTTCGCGCATCCCTTCCACCTTTGTTTATCAGTGTGTTTTCCCCATCTTACTCTTACATCTCTGCTGTTCCCCAGTTATTTTTTCTGGCTTACTCAAACAGGATTTCAAAGTCTTACGCTGCGGTCTAGCCATTATTAGTCGTGTCTTCCATATTTCTGTGGATGAGTTAACTATAAAGCTTTCAGAGTATCCCGTAACTTCCTGTGTGAAATTTGCTAAGAGGATTCGCACACATCCTGACTATCCATTGTACAGAACGCAGAACTGACATGTTGTCGTTCTCATCATTCAACACGCTTCCAATCCCGTCAGATTTCATCTCGATTTAACGCTTACCGCAATTCACCCATACCGTATCTTGCTTGTCTACTCATGAATAAAGAGTGAACATTAAGTGAACTTTGTCTTAACCTTGGATTATGAGCTGTCCCCATGTCTTTAAAAACTATTCTCCCCGTTGATTATGTGACGGTGAGCGTGTATGGTTTTTAACTGAAATGTGAGCTCCGGTGCTTACAAAAATTATACACAATACAATATACATCGGTTACACCTTCTCCAATCAACATGCATTGCAGCATGCAACACCTTATTTCTTAACCAAGCTTTGCAGCATCAACATTCATAGAAAATAATTATTTTCAACATTTGTTGACTTCGCAATATTCCGATACTTTTTGATGGGACTCGCCTAGTGCGGCGTGACTAAATTTTGTGCGTTGAGGCTAAAGGACTGCGGGTTTGTCTAACGCTTGATGGGAACAGGTGTAGTCACGTTAAAGGTACTAAGCCAAGATTAAAAATAGTTAGCGAGAGCAAACTGTGCTGCGTCATTTATATCCATTGCTTTGAGTTTCTCGCCCTGAGTAAACCCACCAGAAGATCCGCTACATACCTAGAAATTCATCTCGATGGCTCGAATAAATTTTTCCATTTGTTTCCCACATCAGAATTGGACGCAACTTTGTCGCTTGGACAGTGATGGAGACGGACTGACCAACGGTCAGGAACTTGGTGATCCAAACTGTGAATGGACAAAAGGTCAAACTCCTAGTCGCACCACTAATCTGTCACATCCGGGTGTTTGTACGCCGGTGAACAGCTTGAGATGCAAGCATTTGCACATTTGTGCTGGTTTGGAAAATTCGACCGGTTTGGCAGATGAGACACATCCACTGGTGAGTGTAGTCTGTTTATTTTACTTCACGGAAGCCTATTTGAGGGTTGAGCCTCAAACAAATAGACCTGTTACTTGGTTACAAAAACCGTCATCATGAACTCGGGGATTTAGAGTGACCGACTCAGTCGACTCTCAATGGATGCCTCATTTTTCACATTACAATTCATCCTTTTTTGTCGTGATCAGAAAGTAGAATGTAAAAATGTTGGCCAACTTATTACCGGTTCACAATCAATTATTTGCAAATATTGCCTTTTATAATTGACCGAACCTGAGTTGGTCAGACGGATAGTAAACCCATCAGATATTTCATAATCAAGTTCGTACACATTTTGCAGATCTCAACAGTTTCTGCTCATCCTTTGCAACGAAATTTAGGTCCCTGGGTTGACACAGTCTAGTGACATCACCTTAAACAGAGGGTCACGACAATGCATTGTTTGTTTGACCAGTCTTCTCAGCAATAGTTTATTGAACGCGGACAAGGGTTATTTGCAGGCCAAGCATTAACAGTTATCGTTCTAAGAACTACACACCAGTGACCGAAGACTCACATTAAACCATGGAGATATCATTACTTGCATTCATAGTTGAGGACGAGGCTTTTGGACGATTTGAAAACACGTGCCTTTTGTGAAAAGCTTACTTCACTACGGGTCCTCTCGGAACTTTGAAGTTGCAGTTGATGTTTACAAAACAAAAGTGGCTTTGGTTTAACCGTTTAGTGATAAAGCTGATCCGATGCGGTTGTAAACTGATTTACTTTTTATCGCTTTCCCATCCACCCTCATTATCTGCTAAACCAACATAATTTGAAAGAAATACATGAAGCCTATAGTTCACTCAGTGGATTATAATCAAAACCTATAAGATAGACAGCTTGGAAAAAATGCGTGGCTCGACTAATTATTGACTATTTGTTATTGGTTATTTATCAGAGTCACAAAATCGTTCAAAAAAATAAAAGATCTATGGAACTGGAATAAACTTTATTCTAGGTCATTCGTCAAATGCGTATTGTCGACAGCTTGGTTCAGAAATGTCTGTAACTGGTAGCATATTCAAACCATAGACTTTAGGCCGAATTCGGTTGAATTATTATCTATAATACGAATTCCCCGGCTGGCTGTCCAATAATGCATTCACAATAGTTTGATTTACTTTAGTGCTATTCCGTCGGCCCGAATTGTAGATAATAAAAAATGTATGTCGACTGGAGCAAAACCAATGTGGATACAGATAATCTGTAGGTGTCTGGTGATTGAAATTCCTGGCAGTGTTCGGCAATGTTCTACAGTGTGTTAATTTCATAAGCTCAACCTCATCGGGAACGAAAGCTGTCCTAGTTTGCTTTTGTGTTGGTGACTCTGACAGATGCAAAGCGGGACAAGCAATACCACTACAACTTATATGTTTTGCAATCTTAAGCACACCTGTAGCTCGGGATGAAAAGCTTATTCTCAAGCTCTTAAGCTACTCACTGACTAAAATATAATCTGGAGTCGATGTGATCTGCGTCCTAAACATTTGATTATGTTCAATCTTTATTTATGCGGTTCTCTAACGAAAGTTGAAACATTTCATCCCGATTGCTGAATAAAATGATTGAAGGAGCTGTGATTCAGTATAGTGTTTTGACCAATTCTTGTGAAATTTGTGCTATCATTCGAATAAATGATGACAGGAAGTAGATTTTTTTCTATTATTATTATTATTCTCATTGTTATCGTCATTTTGATCCGTTTCAGGATATCGTCGTCAAGTATACAACTTCAGATGATGCTTTTTTCAAGACGACCGTTGTACTGGTCGTGTTTTTGACAATGGTAAAACTCATTGGATGTCCCGAATTGAAATACCGGATAGCCAATGGTAACTGGCCGTATTGCAAATCGCCTGAGGTTTAAAACGACTCAAACCTCTCAATCGGGTAAAATCAGGACGAACTGCGATTTATGCATTTCATCAACATTTAACTGAAAAAAGAACTGGTAATGGCTAGGCAAGAAAATCTTTTTCTATGTGATAGAGAATTTTGAGGTGGTTTATCATATCGCGATGACGGTAACTTTACTGTGACTATTTTTGACCTATACTTTGTGTATTCTGCCCGACAATCCGATTTCGACAAAATTTTTACAGTTTCTATTAAAACCGCTCCACCCACTCAAATTCGTTTTGTCTTTGTGGCTGTGAAATTTCCTCAGTCTGCAAATCACCAAAGCCCGAGATACATCAAGATAAGTAATGATCTGTTTAAATCACGTGAAATTTTTGTGATAAGTTGATAGGTTAATTTTCTAACAAACAGGTATAAGGTATGCTGTGTGAATATGACTGTCATTGATAAGAGCACTTGAGTGCTAAACAGGATTTTCGCTTATATGCATCGGATTACGGTTGAATTCTTGAGAGTGGGTTTCAAGGCAATTTTGCTGTAAATACCAATCTAAAAAAGGCGAATAACTTGAAGAAGATTCGTGAAAAAATAATTAGGTCATTTTGATAAATTTAAATTCTCAGTTATCGCTATACTCCACCAATATTTTCGTACACGTGCATTGATTACCTCGAGAACGATATTTGACCCAGAATAAACAACGTTTTAATCACATAGAGAATTTGGCTTTTTGAAGACGCTCATTTCGGTTTGTGTAAGAATCGTATAATGGGAAAAGAAGCTTCAAGTTGTCGTATCTTTTGGGGAATAAGCGAACTGTTTGATTTCCTTTTATAATTTAAATCTGTTTTGTATCCTCGGGAAAGTGCGGTACTCACCAACGTCAAGGCGCTTGACAGGTATGCTTGATCACGTCGAGGGTAATCGAAGTGCAAAAGTACCTCAGTGGACCACTCATGACATGTAAAGCGTGCTACTCTTTAGTGGATCGAAAAGATATACAGAATGTTCCAAAAAGACAGTTGGTTCAATTAGCGGGGATGCGTTGATCCGTGGATTGAATGCATTCCAAGCCAATGGCGAATGAGCCAAAACGAAGCCACCGCTAACCATGAATCAACATACTGCTCTAATACGAAAAAGGTAGAAGTTCACCAACGGAACACAAGCCGGACCTTGCAGGGCTGTTGTTCTCTTGGATCACACTGGCAATAAACTTCATGATCTTCATAAAGGTGGTTTATTCAATCCACGGTGCCAACTCAAGTTCAGCGAAATGCGGCATTCAGTCCAAGCATGCAATTTGCATTCCAAACATTTTAATAGCCTGCAAGATCGCACTGTCGATATAATTCAAACTGAGACGTTTAACTTCAAATGTGGTGCGCTACATAATGTGCGTCAAATTAGGCTTAGTCCACTCGATGTTCAGAGGCACCGGGCACTCTTGATGATCTTGGGTGTGGGTTTCACTCCATGGATGATCGTTAACTCCCGATTGGTTTTAAATGCCATGAAAATGTTTTTCATAACCGGCAAAGAGCACTGGGCTGACTCAAACACTAACCGTCTGAATTGATTCAGCACAAGGAGTTGACCGTCAACTGTGTAGCCCATGGTTAAGGGTTTGAAGTCGCAATACGAAAGTTCAGGGTTCGAGTCTTGACAGGGACGCAAAAAGTACGCACTACTGACGAGTCACAAACAGAACGAAACAGTTGTCTTTTGCTGCTTGTCGGTTATCACAAACATTTCCATCGCATAAAATTCCAAGTTAGTATTGGGATCGGGAATGAACAAGCTACCAGACAATTTTTCTTCATCCTAAGAATGAATTTCATCCATGCCCTGATGACCACGCCGGTTTCGTCAACCAAAACTGTGATGCTTATTCATGTGACCATATAGAGAAAGCTGATGCAGCATGTGCCCGACTGAAGTCATTTAGTTTTATGTGAGTATTTTGTTTTTCAGAATCAAAAGGGCTATGTTAATGCATGATAAAAGTTTAAAGGCCCAAACTGATTCTAAGCGTGTTGTGTTTAAGATTAACAAGTTGAGTTTAGTAACCTACTTTCTCAATATGCATATAACTAAATAATGAAAGAGATTCTTCGTGTCTGAAGGCTTTAGATAACGGCGGATATCAATAAGGTGAAGAATTTGAATGAATTTTTTATTATTTTGAAGTGTTGTGCGTATCATTTGCCTTATCTCCGTTATTTGTCCGGGTTTTAACCCTAAACTACCCAAAGGAATACTTGTTTTTTTTCGGAAATTGCCGCCTTTTTTCGGCAATCATTTTGCTGTTTCTCTGTGATTATCTTTGGCCTNTTTGGCCTACTGAGATCATCATTTTTCTCTCCCATTTCCCAATAAACTTGAGTGATACTCACAAAACTCTTGATAATCACAACCCGACCGTACTCAGACCAAATCCCACGCGTAAAAGGCTTCTTAAAATATAAGATTACCCCACTACCACCACCACCAGGATGTGGTCCTATAGGACCACATCCTGCCAAACAATTATCTATGTGAGCATGATGTAAACCAAAATGGGTGCTCTCTCATTTATTCATCGGTAAATGATGCTCTTAAGATGATTTTCTCTCAGTACAAAGGCGAGCCGTTTGAAAAAAAAATAATAAGTTGAGCTACAAACCTGCCCATGTCACTTCAGTACACATGCTAGTCACGAAGACTTGTATACAATAACTTTTCCTGACCGATTAATCTGATATGTAACGACTTCTGAGTACTACCGACTAGTTCCATTCTCTCGGAGCAGTGGTTTTCATCTGTCCATTGGTTGATGAACACAGTTAAATGGCATGAGTGGCTTTTATTCTACTCACTATTCGCTTAGCATGGATCTCAGGACGATGCAATTCATGGATTGCTATTAAATGTCGATCAATTTGTTTAAAAATTAAAAAAACATAAGGATGAAAAACATTTTACTAATGGGATGACGAGGGTTCGAAACTTTTCTGATTTTCATCGCAATTTTTCAAAACTGCTTTACTGTATGGACGATAGATTTAGCACTTTTCCTTTAAACTTCGCTAGAATTCATCAAGTGCCCCATATTTTACGAACTCAGATCTGTTTCAGGGCGGAACTTCGAGGTGTCTCCCGGGACCAACTACTGGTGTCTAGTACTATCTGATTCTTTCACACCTAGGAAACTAGTAACTAAATCCCAAACCTTTTTAGGTCAGTCGATGATACGAATTCTAATTTCGACTCTATCACGTTTTCGATATGGTAACTAGGCTTGTCAGTGGTACAATCTTGGAGGGTTTTGGCTGAACTACCTCTAAACTAATAACCGACTTTCTGTAAATGTAAACGTAGATTTAGAAGTAGTCAAGCCATCGTTGGACTGGGTTCCCGCCGGCGCTAAAGAGACAACTTATGCACCGTGCGAAACGACAGATAACCGCCCATGCGTGTGTGTGCCACCAGAGAAGCAGAATGCCCATAATGTTATTTTCAGCGAAAGAATTACCTGAAAATGCATTTATCGGGATGCTTTCTTTTCCCAATGTCGTTTTGGTTTGTGATTCGGCTTAACTCGATGCGGCTAACGCCTCTGAGAATAAAAACGAAGAGTTTGACGTAGAAGGCTCGGATACTTTTATTCCATGACTAGGGGATTGCCGTAGTCGGCAACAACTCATCCGTGGTAAATGTTACTTGTTGGTTTTCATAATGTTCTTTGATTGTAGTACGTACCTGAACAGATACAGCGAACTCTTTTCGGAAGTAAATTGTGCAACACTGTGCTGCTGTGTTCTTTATTCATGATCTACAAATTACCGATAACCCCATGAAAAGCTTTGCATCCGAATCATCTTGTAACAGCTGGAGTGGCAACAAATTGCCTATTCAATTGATTCGTTTTCCTCAAAATCGATTTGTTGCATCGCTCTGCTAACCTTGGCTTCAACTGAATGAAGCGGTCGTAACTTTGCATGTAACCCGGTGATACAGAACGAAAATTCGGCTCCCCACTCCATTCACCATTTTTGAATAATCTCGAAGCCACAAACCACCACCAGTTGAACGGATGACGGAGATACGGTGTTACAGGACAAAGGGGGCCGGAGATTTCCATGAGGCCTAAAGGTTCCGTACGATGCAAACACACCCAAATATTGCTGGCGCGGGCTGCCAAGCGTACGTACTAAAAGCATATGAACCCATCTGGGTCGCCAATCTCTCTTACCAGTGATAGTCCAGGGGTATTATTGTGTTTGACCACGGAAATCAGAACTGAGACTGGACCGGACAGCTGGGTTCAATTGCTTTCAGTGGTGGAAAGCTTTTTCTCTTGGGATATGTGAGACATGAGGCGAATGACGGTTAGCGCATCAACCACGACGACTCAGTGCTTTATACGCTTAGCTGTAAACTGACTGTCCAGTCATCCTCACGACGGACGTGGTGGTCCGGTGGTAACGTCACCAAATTATCACTTCGGGGGACTTGTGTTCGAACCCCACCACCATCGCCTAACTTTCCCCATGGCAGCCCTTTGATTGGCCGCTTCCCCCTTCCTGAAAATTGTATCATTGTGTATTCAATAAAAAGGAAGTAAAATTAAAATGAAAAAAGAAAGAAAAAGAACCTCACCGGGTATATGTACATGTCCCTGTACTTCGAAGACGGAGTAGTATAAATCTAAAAGACAACTTTCGGATTCTGCCATTAAATACAGAAAGATTAAGAGATGAAAAATGGAGCTAGAAAGAGTGTTTCACAGTTGTGCGGTTCTTTGATCGTAAACAAACTAAAGTGCCAAAAGGACCAAACTGTTATGCTCTATACTGCGCTCTGTGGCTAGAATATTTCTCGCTGGGACCAATTCTGGCCTTGCAACGCAAGAAAAGTTGACAAACCCCTTCACGAGGCAAAGGTAGGAGATCGTCCCAGACACAAACGTAGGAAGTTCAACAATGAGGCCCAGAACTCAAAACGGAAAATTAGAGACTAAATAAAAGAAGTGAATATGACTGGGTGCACACCAATTACGTTTGCACAATGCAGGCATATGACAGTATCGAGATGACTCGATCGTTAGTGCCTCATGCACCGATGATACACAGATTTGGATTGTACAAACAACATTTTCAATTTCGGTCTCGGTAATCACTTTTAAGGATGTGTAGATCAGTGTACACCTCAAACAAAAATGTACAAACCCAACGGCTCCTCAGATTTGCTATTAAAAAGGGCTTGCGGATGGCGTCATATTTGAACCGATATCTGCATTAGAACTCAATTTCAATTCTTCAGAAAACTACATTGTAATTTATTTTTATACGCAACTCATTACACCTGTCGAAAACTCGTTATTCCGGCAATGACGCTTGTTCAAAACAACCTGAAGGCTCTTACTAAAACATTATAGTACAATATGCGCACCACGGTTTCATGATTTCTCTCTAATACTATGATGCTACTCAAAATTTGATGTCATGGACCAAATTCTACTCAAAGTTCACCGGAGTTAGCATCGTAATCCAGATTAACGGAAATTGAAATGCCGCCAAAGTGGACATTTACTAAAATCGATAACAGACGTGATATTCGAACGATTTACCAGACAGTTGAGAATCATGTGTTTTATTTTGCATTCGAACCGACCGTTTCGAATCAGAATTGGGGGCGATGTCGATCGCATTAGTCTGACGACAACAATTTGCGTGAACATTTTCCGACTAATTTATAAGCAGTTTGGGAACAAATGAATATGATGGTCATCCAAGTTTGGGCTTGCTACTCATGGTCCACTTCTTTTGTGAAAAAAATAAAATTATCAAATTACCCTTTATACTTTGATCAAAAAAGATTCTGACTGCAGTTACTCTGTCTCCAACCAAACTACTTGATTTGTGTGTGTATGCTCTGCGCATATTATAGCTCGCAAACAATATCAAACAATATTGATCGTTCGAATTCGAAGAGTGGATTTCATTTAATCATGTGATTGGGCTGTACGATAGTCACGAATGAAAGAAAACGATATGATTTTTCATTCGGATAATTTAGTGTGACCGTTAAAGGATCACTCCTTGGTTCATTTTCACACCGCATCACGCAATACCTGTCCAAATGCCACGGAAAAATGCGTCACGTAACCCATAGAACGCAAAGTCAAAGATGTTTTAGAATAATTTAGCAATTTTCACCTCCGAAATGTTCGTAGAAGAAGAAAATGATCAACATTTATGTTCGGTTGAATTTGTTCTTACTGAGGCCAGATTTGAAAGTCTATAGAAATTGCTAGCGTCCATCGCTAGCACCCATATTTTCAACGATCGGTAACAATGACTACACTTAGTCATACAAATGAAATTGAACGGAAGCCATGTGATAGGTGTTTTCAAATCATTCGACTACTAATGCTATAAGATGTATCTAACCCTTACTGAATGAGTCAGTGTGGTGAGTCAAGCCTTACAGATGACACCAGCCAAGTACCTAAGCGTACCAGTTTCTGGACATAGGGTCATAGATCAGCAGTATTGATCAATCAACGGCCGTGCAGTTCAAACAAAAGCTGTGTGACTCGGCGATCGAGAACAGAGATAGACTGATACTCGGTTGACCAATGATATTTCTAATTGCATATTATTTAATCCTATTGATTTCTTTCAATAAAGGAACCGCTACTTCTGTAGCCTTTTTCCTGCGTCTTGGTAACGGGAGATACCAGCGTACTAGTGCTAGTGCGTTTCAGTGTTTCAGATGCGTCCCTGATCAGTACCTATTTGGATTACTACAGCCATTGTTATCAAGTAACCGTTGGTTCCTGCAACAAATTATTAGGCTTAGATCGGTTAATTAAATTTCCATCTGCACAATATGTAAAGGCGATGCTACAATTGTTTCGGGTTGGAACCAGCATTCCGATATTAGTATCAGGAAAAAAGAGTAGAATCGGATCAGTACTTACATGTGCCTATCGATCTTCATTCTAGTGAGACTTGGTCAGACTAAGAGAATGTGACCGTGAGAAAAGTGATACCTCAAATCCGTAAAATCATTGTTGTTGTTGTTTTTATTGATGAAAATTAGACTGAAAGGTTGTATATTGTCCCACTCAAGTTATAGCAATCAATCCGACATCATTATTCGGTTTCGTTGGTTCTACAGGTGGAAATGAGGGCCCTGAATGTAGTGGTTGGTTGGACGAGCAGCAATAATTGGATCGGGCTGTAGCGTAGGGAGGTAGGCAGATAGATCGGGATTTATTAGATGACTGGGGTCGTTAGGACTTAAAATGGCGAAATTCTCATAATAGGGAAATGACACAGCTTTGTGATTAGAGTGTCTATGGAAATAAGAGAAACAAGGTTAACAATCACCACACTGCGGCAAAAAGTAATGAAATCCTTTTAGTGAACCAGGGAATATCACAGGTGAAAAGTAAAGTGTAACAGTTCATTTCAGTTCAGTTCTTACAACCATTAACCATGCACTTTCGTGCACCGATTTTGCTGTCTTTTGGAAAAAACAGCAGAATGAAGATTGGAATGTTGAAAGCAAACTCAAACGGAGGATGGAGAATTCATAAAGAACGGTGTTAAGAGAACAATGAGTGGGTGCAACAGCGCCACTGTTTGCGACACCCAGCCGTATCACTCAGTGTCTCTAACCGACGGTGCCCATCATCCCGAGGTCCCCAGCCAGGGAGTCTATCGGGGCCTATATGACCTAGTCTCCTGGTTAGGGTATTAATACCCTCATGCCAGGTCTTCGTTTGATCACCCTTGACCCTTTTCCAACCGCTGCCTGTCTCAGCAAGCATCACTCGCCGTGGCAACCTGTTTGTTGACATGCGTAACACATGCCCTAACCAACGTAATCTACGAAGGTCGACTACTTGCTCCAGTGAACGACCATGATTACCTAAAACTCCACGCCATGTTTCTGCTGCCACATTTGATTCTTACAAATATAAACTGGATGAAACTTTGACAGGTCTTAAATTTCGATATCCGTAACAGTGTACGAAATAAGGATAATTTGGGACATTCCTCATTTGTCTATGAACCGTCAGTCGATCCATTTGTCCCTATGGGACAAGAAAAGCAACAGCTTGTTAGTATTTTTCATAATGAACCTTTGACTTTGACATTAGATGATACTGCGGATTTGTTATGGCAACGGGCGTTATCTACAAATAGTAAAATAGAGCGTCCTTGAAAAGCGTCTTGTGGTTGATAACGGACAGCCAACTGTGAAATAACGTAGAAGTCATCCGTGGGTTGTTTAAAGAATCGACTGTAGGGAAGGTTTTCTTTATCTACACTTCGGAGACATCGTGGAGTTTGAAATATTCCGATACCCATCGGCGATAACTTTTATCCAGTCATGGTCCCAAAAGGCCTAAGCGTGACTCTTCTTTTGGATTTCTTGGATCCAGAAACTGATTTATCTTTAGGACATAACATTCTTTCTGGAAGCCACTAGTATAACAACGCTGCTTCATCTGCATTAAAAATATCACAGTCAGCGCATCCATGGATCAACTGCGGTAACCCCGCTCGAAACTCGTCCATTGCATCACGTGGTACATCCTAACTTCCCCCACGAACATAAAGTAATGCGCATGAGCAGTGGCTTGTTTTTACTTTGTAGGATTGATTTGTGCTAGTTGGATTGCCATCTTACAAGTGATACTCTGGACCATAGGGAACTCATCGTGCTTTTTCTTCATAGAAGTAAAACAAGCAAAGGTCACCTCAGTCACTGTCAGGATTATTTCGTTGGTTTTTAGGTGACATTTTTTCTGAGATGCTCCACCATTCACAAATTATTCGAAAGTGATTCGATGGAACATAACACCGTAATCAGTTTTTCTTGAAATATTAGTGATTCGACTATGGAGCTTTGAGTTGCACCTGACTGATTCAGCATTTCCAACACATTCTGACTGATAGGCGCTCGTGCATTTTAAAATCGAGTGACACTGTCTTCGGTTGTTGGCATCGGTGTGTCTTCCTCGCAAAGACTATCCAATCAGCGAACGGTGTCATGTTCGCGTCACACTAGGTGAAACGCCATTGGCTAAGTGCGACATTACACGTTGGCTAGTCAATGGCCGTCCTGAACATCAGTCAACGACCAAGGGTGTAGGTATCAGGAACTGCAACATATTGAGGGGTGCGATATTGCATAGTCGGAAATTAGATTATTACGCAGACGGTTGGTTTGGGTTTTCCAAAAAGCATATGTACTGTATATATACAGTCAGTCTCCCGCTATGTCGCACCCCTGAGAAATAGTATTTTCCAATATCTCCCCACTTTTTGCAAAACCAAAAACCAACCGCATGCGGGATAACGTAGATTCTGACCATGCAATGTCGCAGCTCCTGCTACCTACTCACTTGGTCGTTGGCCGATGATCAGGACGGCCATTGACCAGCCAATGTGCAATGTCGCACCTAGCCAACGGCGTGTCACCTAGCGTGAGGCGAATATCACACTGCTCACTGATTGGATAGTCTTTGCGAGGAAGCCTCCGAAAGCTTCAGCATGGTCGGAGGGGAGTGTATAGTAGATTGCGGCTGGTCACCCCACCCTTGCACCTCGCCAAATGCTATCCTACGACCAAGCGTCTCCAATAGCCACTGCTGAGGAAGCCCTACTCACTGTCTTCTCGTGGCGGAGGTA